>VYXH01008235.1:191044-224990 GCA_013397275.1 Burhinus bistriatus
TCGTAGTAGTAATACACATTGCCACCTGCAATGATTTGGAGACATGGCAAAATTTGAAGATTACAAGTTTCTTTAGGTTAGCTGGAGTCCAAAGGGCCTCAGAGAACACAAAAAAGCTTGGCAAATGGACAACACAGCAGCAAACATGATACAGCAGTAAAAATTGGTTTTCACTGCCCAGATGCCCTAGGCCCACAGGACCAAAACTGACCCTCCATGCATCTCCTTTTTTTATGTGTGAGAGGAGAATCAAAAGAGGGAAGAGGGAAAAAAAGCTCTGCCATCCTCCTAGATTTATCCAGTCATCGGAGAGGAAAAAGATGTAAACTAATTTTCTGTAATTCTCCTGGTTTTAAATTAATTTGTACTCCAAGTGAGATTCATCTCACCTACCTCGAAAAATCTTCAAGTTTAATGCTTGAATGTGAGCTAGTCTCTGTAGGCTTTTTTCATACTTAGTGGAAAAATGTGTATTTTTAACAATACCTCACTTCTTTTGAATGGGAAGTTAGGCATCAGGATGCTCCAGAAAATACCACTTGGTGATGACCATGTTCACCAACTGTACTGTCTACCTTGACTTCAGTAAGGCCTTTGCCACTGTCTCCCATAAGATCCTCATTGAGACACTGTTGATGCACAGGCTGGATGAGCAGACAATGAGGTGGACTGAAAGCTGGATGAATGGCTGGACCCAGACAGTGGTGGTCAGCAGTCCAAAGTCTAGTTGGAGGCCAGCAACTAGCAGTGTACCCCAGGGTTCAACCTTGTTTAACATCTTCATTAGTGATCTGGATGATGGGGCAGAATGTACCCTCAGCAAGTTTGCAGATGACACCAAACTGAGAGGAGTGGCTGATATACCAGAAGGTTGTACTGGCTTCCAGAAGGACCTTGACTGGCTGGAGTAATGGGCCAACAGGAACCTCAAGTTCAACAAGGAGAAATGCAAAGACCTGCGCCTGGGGAGGAACAACCCTGTGCACCAATATGTGTTGGGGGACACCCAGCTGGAAACCACCTTGGAGGAAAAGGACCTGGGAGTCCTGTTCATGTTGAACATGAGCCAGCAATGTGCCCTTCCAGCAAAAAGGTGAATGCCGTCCTGGGCTGCATTAGACAAAGCATCACCAGCAGGTTGAGGGAGGTGATCCTTCCCCTCTACTCAGCACTGATGAGACCACACCTGAAGTGCTGTGCCCAGTTCTGAGGTCCACAGTACAAGAGAGACATGGACATACTGGAGAGATTCCAATGAAGGGCCCCAAGGATGATGAAGGGACTGAAGCCTCTCTCCTATGAGGAAAGGCTGAGAGAGCTGGGACTGTTCAGTCTACAGAAGAGAAGGCTCAGGGACCCTTGTATATAAATACCTGGGGGAAGGGTGCAGAGGGGACAGAACCAGGCTCCTTCCAGTCATGCCCAGTGACAAGATCAGAGGCAATGGGCACAAACTGAAACACAGGAGGTTGTCTATGAACATCAGGAAACACTTTTTTGTTGTGAGGATGCCTGAGCACTGGCATAGGTTGCCCAGGGTGCTTGTGGAGTCTCCATCCTTGGAGGTACTCAAAAGCTGCCTGGACACAGTCCTGGGCAACCAGCTCTAAGTGGCCCTGCTTGAGGAGGGGGGTTGGACCAGATGACCTCCAGAGATCCCTGCCAACCTCAACCATTCTGTGATTCTGTGAACTCCTGGTCCCATTTCTTAGCTCTGTCTATAACAGTCTCTGTCTATAACATCAGCCCTTCATGCATAAAGATTAATAAAATAGCACTCAATCCTGAGCGATCAGAGTGATTTCCAAAACATTTTGCTAAGCTCCTCCAGAAAGAGTTCTGGAAATGTTTTATCTCCTCAAATCACATATAATTGATGCAATAGAAAAATTCAACACGCTAACATAATTTTCCTTGGTGAAAATCAGTTTACATTTGATTCACCTTCTCTTTTATCCTTGATCAAAGAGAGACTTTAATAATTAAGTTTTTGCTGAGAGAGATTTCTGTCCTTTGTACATTTGCACAGTCTTTCTAGTCAAGAGTAAAATAACCAAAACCCAGCTCAAATGGTTGATGCAGCGTGAAAAAGAAGCGTGCGTGTGTTCGTGTGTGTGTATACTTTGTAGGAAAATTATGCATCTGTGTTGACATTTTCCAGTGCGTGTGGGCTGAGCATTGTGCCCAAGGAGAACATATTTTCCTGGGTATATTTAGGTACGCAGTGCCGTTTGCTTGGCGGGAGCACTCAGAACAATGTATCTGGGAAACTGATGTGTGTAGATGTTCACACGTCTCCTATGCCTTCTGTGCTCGGAAGGAGAAGGGCAAAAGAGGCTCCCATACTCACCCATCTCTTTAAAGTCTTCTAAGGACATTTGTGCATAAAAAGCTGCATCCCGACCCCATAAAATAAATCAGCTGTTCTTCAGAAACGATATCTCCCTACAATCTGGGTAATTCTGGTTTTCTTGCCTTCTCAGTGCTGTGGGATGTTTATGTAGTATCTGGGGGAGCGAGGCTTGAGTTAATTCGGAGCTGCCCCTTCCCTGGTGCTGCCCAGACATCCCAAAGCCCATGGCTCTCAGCAACATGCAGCACTTGGGACTGCAGCTGGCAAAAGCCAGGCTGGGCGGCTTTGCCTTTGCGTGGAATAGAAATGTTAGAGGGTATAAAGCAGGATAAAGGAGTCTGGAAACATACAGTGCTAATCCTACTCTGGAGCATCTCAAAATTCAGAGCACTCAAAGGGGAAGGAGGACAGTGGATTTGACCTGGTCCAGAGGGCTGTTATAACAGTTGTAGAGGGTAAGCGAGAAAGATGTTTTCCACTTACAAGTGCTGTACGAAGCGGAGCATCCGAGTGCTGAACAACATGCACACACTGCTCATTTTGCACAGTATTGAGGCATCTTGCAAAGCTGGAGGATACTTGCTCAGTGGCTGAGAGTGCACTTCTTCTTTCCTTCCACTGTCTGCACTGAGGTTTGGGTTTATCCGAGTGATTTAGGTGTTTCGTTACCATTCAAATAAAAAAAACCAACCCAGTCTAAGCATCTCACCTTCTCTAAGGACCACATCTGGGAATGATAAAAGGGATATTGCTCCTTTTTTCCCCCCCTGCATGGCAGCTGGCAGAAGAAAATGCAAAATAATCAGTCTCTTTCTGCCCTGTGCTGCCACCCGCGAGAAGATGAGAGCAGACTCAGCCCTTGACCTCACGTCTTGCCAAACAGACTCTTATCTTGCCACAGAGGAGCAGAAAGGTGAGCGGGCCAGATGGTGCTTTTGACCTCATCTCCTTCCCTGCAAGCTAGCGGAGTCATCTCGCCGTCTGCCTGCTGCCAAAATCCACGGCAGCGGAGCCGGGCAGAGCGTGCTGTCTGTCACCTGCAGCTCCTGCTGCCCCAGTGGCCGCCTGCTCCTGTGGGGCACAGCCAAGCCACGGAGCCTCCGGGGAGCCAGCCACTCTCTCCTTACCCTTCTGCTGTGCCTCCAGAGCCACCTCTTCTCTTTCCGGCAGGCTTCACAGGTCCACATCATCATGTACGAGCTGAGGTAAAAGCACAACGTTCATCATCTTCTTGGTGGCATTGATGCTGGGTGCCTGCGATGGACGGGGGTCCTGCTGCCTTGCACAGGGTGCATGCAAGCCCCTCTGTAAGAAAGGGTGTCTTAAAAGAAACAAATGCCTCTCCCATTAACAGCGCTGGAGAGGCTGGGGCTGAGAGGATTCCCTCTTTTCCTGAAAAAAGTCTCCCTCTGTAAGGACCACGCCTACTTTATGGTTTTGAAGCACCTAGAGCCCATTGCAAACAGGCATTTCAGAGGATACGGGTGCAACCCACCTGCTTTTTATTACCTCATTTGATCTAGGACATGGCTCATTCGTTTTATGAAGTGATTATCTTCACTATGAGCCCTTGAGTGGAGGAGCTGCCCTAACTCCGAGAGCACCACCATGGCAGCACGTAGGGAAAAAGGCTCCACCAAGCTATCGGAGACCTCCTCTGGGCACCTCCAAGAGCAAGAAGGGAGCCAGGAGAAGCACTGGTGGTTGGAGACACTGCTTAGCTTGGGCTGCCGGCCGGAGGGATGAGGAACAGCGGGGTGAAAACCAGCCTAGCTGCTCCACACCCAGGTGAATGATCCAGTGTAGCCCGAAGGCCAGACCACCTGGGGACAGGAGTCTGCATGGCTGGAGGTGTTGCCTTGCACCTAAAGCTGGGGAAACCAGGGCATAGCCCCGTGTGGGACAGTCACGTGCCAGTGATTCAGGAGTCACCCAGGGAAGGTGCTGTAGTGCGCACATGGTGAGTGGGTACGTGCTGTCTTGGAGACACATGTGAATAAAAGGGGTGGAGAAGCTGATCTGAGGAACAGCAGTAGATTTGCTGTCAAATAGGCTTCATTTAAAAGTGATTTGCTGTGTTCTGCATGCAAACGCTGGCCACTTCTGGGGTTTTGGAAGGAATTTAAAGGGTTTATGCTACTTTCAGTCTTCTCCAGGTGCCTTAAATGCCCGTTTTAATAAGAAACAGCCCTGACAGTCATTTTGGTTGGCAACTATTAACAGCTTATAAAGTAGCCCTAGGGCTTTAGTCAGGGTAACGCGCTCTGAAATCCCCAGTAAGGCTGAGGTCTGGGCTGCAAAACTGCGGGAAGCAGAGGAGCGCGGCTGAGTGCCGCATCATCTCGCCTCAGCATCTACCTGCCTCCTTTTAAAAAACCTCAGAAAATCTTAATTGCGTAATACCGTGGGCTTGCAGTTTCTTTTTCTGTTCAAATTCCAGATATTGAGTAACCCCTTGTGCCAGCAAGTGTACTTGCACTTCGCATCTGCTGTACTCCTCCTGTCTGTTTAATATTCACCCCGACGCCGTGATGGGCGGGTGGAAGGTCCAAGACGCACAGTGGGGGCATCCTGCCTTAATGCACCTGGAAACTTTGGCACCGGGCAAGCAGCTGAGGAGAGAAAAAACATCACAGACCTGCAACTCCCAGGCAATTGTGCGAGAGGCTCCATATGCTCCGGTGCCCGCCAAAAGAGCCGAGTCTGGCATTGCATCAAAATTATTTCTCCCCCTTCCATCTACGCTATGAAACTACGTGACGGTGAGCTCTCCTTTTCCCCTATGAAGTCTGCCTGACAGGTAGCCTGTGGGGCAGGATATAAGGCTGTTAACAGATCTAGAAGGGGGTTGCAAGGTGATCACATTAATTTTCATCATGGTCTATGCGCCACAGGTTCTTTTGGGTTGGAAACAGCCCTGTTTGGTCCAGCTGTGCCAGGTCAGGGAAATGTTGCAGAGGCAGCACCTGACCAACGTGTGAACGGCTTCCTGATGTCCAGAGGTCCAACGCAGCATCACAGGGGAGAGGTAGAAAGGTGGGACACATGATGGACCTTAGCAAAACCAGCCAGACCAGGCATGGTTTAAGCTTTGGGACTGCCCAACTGGGTGTCTTATGAAGAGCCAGGTGATTCAAACATTGAATCACGGTAGCTAGGCAAGAGGAAGCGGATCTTGGGATTTTGTGGCACCTCAACTGCCGTTTTGGCATGTTGAACCCAGAGATGAGGGGGTTTTCCTGACAAGTAAAGATGCTAATTTTGAAAGGTTGCCCTGCTCTGTACCACCTCTGGTGGGACCTGTGCGTAACCACGATTTGGTGAGGGAAAGGCACAAGGAAGAAGCACTGACCTCAGGTTGCAGCCCTGAACTGATGAAAAATGCAACGTTTCAGGCCAACGCTTGAACAAACTTGGGGACCTGGCCAGCAGCAGGTAGTTTTGAATGACACAGAGATTTCCACCCTCTGGAGCTAGCAGTGGGAAGGGGATTGAACTGGGCAGGGTGGGTGCATAAGCCATGCAGAAAATGTGTGTTCTCCCAGTGAGGCAGTCAGGGCTGGGGAAATTTTTTTTCCCACAATTAGGGCTTACGGTGGGTTGGGGAAATTTTTTTCCCCTCCCTTTTGCATTCCTGCAGAGCTGACCAGACCTACGGCAGGGGCAGCCTGACCAGGTTTGGTCTCACCAGAAGCGGGGAGGGTGGCTAGAAGCAGGATTAGGGATGGGTTTGTCAGGAACGGCTCCAGCAGAAATCTGAGGCAAGGGTATAGCTCCTGTTTTCTCTTTCCCCATCCTAGTCGCTGTCAGAGAGCAGTGGTGGGGCAGTACCTGCTCCATGGACCAGTCCCTGGAGCTACACCCAGCCCTGCTTCCCCCCCTCCACCGAGCAGGCAGCCGGGGCTCAGCGTTGCAGAAGCTGTTGTTCCCACCGCTGAAACTGTTAGTTAGACAGAGGAAAAACAGCAATGCACTGGGGGATCCAGAGAAAGGGCCCATCTGTCTCGCTTTTTAGGATGATTAGGGAAAGTATTTGACTTGGCCAGCCTGGGAAATTACACGGCCGAGAGAGTTGCAATGCTGAGGCTGACTGCCTGGCAGCAGCGCCGAGGGGTTGGAACACCGAAAAGGCCATGAACTGAAATCGTAGCCTCCCCTCCAGTGACCAGAATAAAATCCATAGCTGGACACAGCCCGTCCACAGGTAAGAAATAAGTCTGCTTGCCCCCAAAACGCTGAACAGTCCCGTAAGTTTAGCTCCTGATGCTCCCTGACGGGGCCGTGCCTCCCAGCCGGCAACAAGGCTCCCATCCTGCTGCTCCTGGGTGCTTGCCTTTCCCTTACGCTGGGATAAAATGTCCCCAGCCGCTTTGCATCCTCATTTCTCTGTACAAGTGAATTCATTTTCTGTATTTACACCTTTTCCAGGCCACGAGTCATTAGCAAATATTGGACAGTTTGAACCTCATATTGATTTCTTCTTCACTTTTTCATGGAAGTGTTGAGTGTTGTCAAGTCAGATTCATTACTGAGGAGTGAATACTTTATATCACCATCAGCAATGAGCCATGTGCTGCAATCAAAGAAAGACATCAATGTGATTTATTTTAATTATATTTATTTCCTGTAATTTTTTATTCATTGAGTCCTTTATCAGCTGTCCCACATTTTTGCCAAGGATCAGTTTCAAGCTGTAAATCAGTAACAGTATCAGCCTTACAAATACTTGGCTCTCCCAATTTGCCCTTTTAAATTACTGGCACAACTTCAGCTCTCTTCCAGTCTTCTGCAACTTCCTCAGCACTTCAGTGTTACTGAAAACAAGGGTGATTTAAAGAGCTCTTTGGCCACCTCTTAAATTCGGTGAATATGCTGGCAGTTTCATGATGTTCAGCCAGGGTGCATCGCAGTGGGGATGCAGATTTTGCCATGGATGTTTTACCCCACTGTTCCCACATGCAGCATTAATGATGCCCAGATCATGTTCACCAGGAGTTTGCTGGTGTCCCAGTTTGCTGCTGCACCAATGCAGGTAAAATAAGGGATCCGAGAGTAAAACGGCGACAAGGCACTCGTGAAGACAGCAGCTCAAATCACTGCATTGCAAAAATCACTTTGACACTTTGTCAGTCGTACCTCACCGCAGCAATCGCTGGAACTAATAGTCATTAATTACCTTTGTCAGATGAAACTTCCTTAATTGCCGGCAATTTTACTTCCAGGAAACTCCCACTTTCACCTGCCGCTGCCAGTTTAAAGGCCACGTCTCCCAGCGGTAATTTTTTGGAAAAGTCCAGGCAAATTAACGGGGGATGAAGTAATGCGTGGCCCACCTCTGGCTGTACAGGATCGGTACGTGTCCTGGAGTCACCTGCCTGACCCGCCTGCATCGAGAAGAAAGGTCAGCGGGATGGGGGTGGAGGAGGAAGGTGGTCAGCCGACCTGTCATGTAATCCAAGGGCATTCTTTTGTGACCTTTTCTTCTCCCTAAAAAATAAAGGAAACACGGTAGCAGACTGCCTGGAGAGCTGCTGCTCCCTGAACCTTGACAATATGCATTCAGCGTTGCGAGGAGACGTTCCGCAGACAGCATTCAGCACGCGCCGCGGCTGCCCCCGCCATCAGGCTCCCATACAGATGTTCATTGAACTGTCAGAGCATCGGGAGGAAAATAAATTAATTGTAAGTGGAAGAAGGTTAGTTAAATCTTTTCTGGAAGTATTATATAGCCATTAAACTGCACGGGAAACTCAATAATAATGGGTAATAATGTTCTTCTGAGGAATTACATAGAAGCCCAATTTATAAGGCTGCTCGGCATTCAAGCCAGAGTGTTCCACCTTCCTGGTACATGATAAACATTTACTAATTAATTCTTACAAAGCCTCGGTGATGCAGATCTCTTCATGCCACTGATTCTATTTTACAAATGGGAACAAGAAAGTACAAGATACACAACCCCAGCTTCAAAGGATGTATGTCTTCAAACATGATTTGGGTCTCTGGGACCCCACTTGGCATCTGTGTTTGAATACTGAGAGGTTTGGAAAAAGCCTCGGAGCCAGGATCAGAAGTCAAGGTTTCTGTGTGCCCCTTCACTGTGCTCAGACCATCGCGGCATGTTTTGGCACGATTCTTCAGCATTGTCTCCAGAATACTGATATTGTTCCTGCATGATCGTATTACATTGCAGGAACGGTATTCAGACAAAAAGGCAATGGTCTTAAGTCTCGAGCAAGAGCAGTAGGAATCGGTCCATAATGTCGCTGTTAATTACATCAAGATTCAAAGGAGCAAAACTTATGACCAAGTGGAAGCTGCTAGTTGCAGGAGATCGATATAGATTGTATGGGATGTGGGCTGTCAAATAAACGTGGATGTAATTTACACCAGGATGGTGGAGTCTCTGTGACCATATACAAATTAGAATTTAGTGTCACTTTAGGATTCTCTCCTGTCTCCTTGTCACCCCTTAAGGCATAGCATGAATAAACACAGCATGTGATGAAAGGGAGCTTTATCCCAGCACTGAGCTGCAGCAAAAGTAGGGATCTTTCCCATCGATTTCAGTTTAATTTTTGTCTGCTTACAGGGGATTCTAATTTGTGTTTGCAGTTCATTCCCTGCCCTGGGGAAGGATCCCACACAACACAGACAGAGAATCTGCAATACTCATCAAAGAGCAAATAACAATGGGGATGAACACAGCCTGGACTGAAACAGAGTTGTGTCGACATGACGTTATGTGTTAAAACGGTGGACTAAAGTCCAACTTCACAGTTAATCCATGCTTCAGTGTTTGAAGTGTTGCCGTGGTGGCCTAACAGGTAGTCTCCTACTTTCAGGCACTTCCAAGGTTAGCTGAAGGTCTGGCTTGGGCAAGGAAGCATTTTTTCCAACTCATTTTTGGCTAAACAACCTTTGACACAATAAAAATAGTAAATTCCCAAAAGAACAACTCTGCATTGGTGATGGACTGTCCAGAGAAAGCAATGCAACCTTTATATCCTCAGTAAAAAAAGCAGCTCAAGAGTTTATTACAATTTTCAATGTCGGAGACGTCACTAATAATACTTTAAAATATGTAACAAAGAAAGAAAATGCTCTTTACTAGCTGTAGAAAGATTGGTCTGTGGTTAGCACAGATCAGAGACTCTTTCAGGGGAGCTAAAATATTGCTCCCATCCCACCCATTCTCTCCTTGAATTAATTAACATTAAAACTATGCTTTTACAAGACAAGATGTGCTGGATAAAATTCTCCTTTCCTTGAAGTCACTGAGAATTTGTCCATTGCTTTCAAGTTTTTACCTAATATTTCTAACAGACTTTTATAAAATAGTGCTGAAAAAGATCTCAAGGGCCATCCTATCTCTCTTCTTGCCGCAAGGCAGGATCAGCTACATCTATGTCAGTCCTGATGGACGTTTGTCTAAGTGGTCCTGAAAGAGCTGCAACACTTGATAGCACCTTGAGCTCTGCTTCCATTTTCACCTGTCCCAAGCTATGAAAAGAAAAAGGACTTTTTAACCAACTCTACTGGGATTTTTGACTGGTTTAAAGGACCAGTGACAATTTTAACATCTGATGTCTCACGGTCCGGTAAGGATAAGAACTAATCCTATCCAGCCCCAGGGAGCTTTCCCATGATTTATTGACATTTTTCTCTTTTATCTCTTCTTCTTCTTGATATATCTGACACAAAATCATGTCATTCTGATTCCCGTCTTGTCTTTTCCTCCACTATTTCAGTTCTGGTCTGATTTCAGTGGTTGCCCCATCAGAACCGATAGTTAAAACTAATGCTTTTCTTTACCTGAAGGCCTGTCAGTCTTCCAGCGGTGTAGCATCAAGTGTATAATTTTAATTCTAGGAGTGAAATGCCAACTACTATAATTACGTCGGCAACATGGAAAGGCAGGGAGGCAGCAGAGCAAGAACGACCAGGCAGGACTGGAGCTTAGGGGAAGGAAGAGAAAGAGGAGTGGGCAAAAGAAGAAATATTTAAGTCTGGTCCTCGCAGCAGAGCACCTCTATGGTTTGGTTATGCTTCCAGAATGAAACATCACTGGGCATTACCTGCCATTTGCCTGCAATCCTGTGCTCACAGAAACAAAGCGAGGTCTTTGCTTTGGTGTCAAGCAGACCTGAATCGCATTCAGAAATAGTAAAACGCAGCTCCTCATTGACAGGCAATTTGAAATACTCTCCTTGCATCCCCTGCAACTACAGGAAACCTGCCCCACAGCTGCTCAAAATACATTTATGGTTTAGAATGGGAAGCACAGACACAAAGATTAACATTTACAGCTGGTATTTCTGAAAGTAAAGGTCTGAGGCAGATGATCACACGTAGCAGTCAGAGAACGAGAGGTGGAGTTCCCATGCATTCTCTCTCATTCCAGGGTACACCATGCATTAAGCTCTCACAACAAGTAAATTTTTTTTAAAACTTGCAATAGCAAATAGCACAATTCGTTGTTGATAAAGCATGTGAGAAAAGGCTTTGTACTTGGATTCTGCTCTTAACCCTTACCGAGGGTTTTATTCCCCAAATACAAACACTTAATCTCTATCATCGAAAGACAAGACAAATGGTCTTTTCAACCAAGCCATAAAATATCTAGTTTCATATATAATCACAAAACCTCCTTTGTCCCAGCTTTGCACATGGGACAAAGTTGATTAATGCTGTGAGAGACCAGCAGTGGCCAAACCAGAGTTTCAAACACGACTCGTTGCCAGAAGACTCCTCTGCACCCTTACTGCCACCAAACCCAACATCACTAGGAAGGCAGGAGGAAAGCAGTGGGGCAGTGGAGGAAGAATGCTGTGCTGCTGGCCAGAGAAACCCTCCCATGCTGTTTGCAGGAAAAATAGCAACTGCCTTAGTGGCTGGGATGGAGAGTCTGCGTAGGAACCGGGACCGTGGCTGGGACATACAAGCCATGGGGATGTGTCTTTAGCATCACCTCGGTGTCTGTGGCTTTGAACTTCCTCAGGAGTTTGGCAGGATTCATTGAGAGTTGAAATCAGCTTCCTGGGGCAGCAGGAAAGCTTTTTCTGCTCAGTGCTGTCTAAAGAATAGGTTCCTGAAGGCATTGTTGTAGTTTTTGTTGAAAGCAGTGTAGATGAGTGGATTAAAAAAGGAATTTGAATAGCCTAGCCATAGAAAAATACTCTTCCAAAGGGGTGGGATGTCGCACGAGCAGAGGGGGTTGATGAGCTCCGTGATGAAGAAGGGGATCCAGCAGAGCACGAAGACCCCGATAAGGATGCCCACCATGAGGGCAGCTTTCTTTTCCTTCTGCTCTCTCCACGTGTCTCCATCCGTCTGGAATGTAACAGTGGCATGACGGACAGTGAAGACCATCTGTGGCTGCTGGGCAGCTTCTTTTACCTGCCAAACACAAACACAAGTTGCACCATATGTGCCTCAGTCAGCTGATCCCGCACAGCAGGGACACAACCAAACTATGCAAGTGATGGCCAGAGCTCACGGGGAAACACGAGCCACCTACGTCATGCTCTAATGGAGGGGAGATTGGTTGTATGACCCTCTTCTGGGTAACACACTATTTTTAAGTGAAGCTAGAAACTAAAGAGAGTAGTGATATACGGGAACACGGAATTGCGCGCACAGCATCCCAGTAAGATTATTTCCCTGTTTACAATTAGATCCATAGAACAGGCACACCCCCACATGCTGTGCACAAAAGTCTCCTTGCTTTCTCTCAATCCATTGAGTTTGAGAGTCCTTAGGAGGAGAGGCAAGAAAATGAACATATGTTTCCTTCCTCCCCCCCAAGAAGTCTTTAAGTGCACAGTCACCGCGCCTGTGATGAACTGACATGATGCAGCCAGGACTAGGGACGTTTTACAAGGACGTTCTGCACGTGTGTCTTCTGTGTGGGTAAATTCACAGCCTCCCCAAAGCCCCAGCTGCTTGCTAGGTTATTGTCCACAGCGGAGACGGGATCCCATCCATTCACACCCCCCCACACCTCCCCACGGGAGGAACGGTGACCCCTTACTCACACTTGCGAGCACTGATTCAGCATTCCACGGGGGGACGTCTGTGAGTCACCGCACGCCCACGTGGAGCTCAGGCTCGCAATCTGGCCCAAAGTTGCTTTAGCTACACCTTGCGTGCTCACAGCTGGGGACTCGGAAGGAGTCAAAACACTGGGCTTGCAAGCTTTGCAGTCAACTTTCCCTTGAAAGCCTCCAGGATTCACAGGGCTTTGGTGGGACGCTGGTCACTTGCATGCTTTAGCTCTAAGTTTCCCCCACTGCTGCAAGGGCTTGGTTGCTATCAGCAGTTGACTAGAGCAAAATACAACCCAGCTGACCTACCTCCAGGGCTTCTGGTGTAATGGGGGTGATGGAGTTGCTCTTCCGAGAACCAATTCGAAACTTGGCGGCTTTGTAGATCTTCCAGTACACAAAGAGCACCACGCAGAGGGGCAGGTAGAAGGCGCCAAAGGTGGAGAAGATGGTGTAGGAAGGCTCTTGGCTGACTTGGCACTCCTCACTGTCCTCTGAGTAAGTCTCCCCCCAGCCAAAGAGCAGTGGGGCCAAGGAGATGAAGGCAGAGAGTGCCCAGGTGAGGGCAATCATGATGTTGGAGATACGGCGCCGGATGCGGAGCGTGTACTCCAGGTGGCGGGTTATGGACCAGTAGCGGTCGAGGGCAATGGCCGTGACATTCCAGATGCTGGCGGTGCAGCACAGCACGTCAAAGGAGATCCACACCTGGCAGAGCGACCGGCCCAGCCGCCACCGCCGCCCGGACAACTCATGCACCAAGCTGAGGGGCATGACGAGGGCCGCCACCATCACGTCGGAGATGGCCATGGAGGCCACCAGGTTGTGGGGCACCCGGTGGAAGGTGCGCACCCGAAGGATGGTGGCCAGGACCAGCCCGTTCCAGAGGAACGTAGCCACCACCAGCATGGCCAAGAGGGTGAGGACCAGCACGCTGAAGACGGAGAGATGAGCCCGGTCACCATCCGGGCCGGCGGAGGACCCGCTCCGGTTGCCGGTGTCCATCGTCGTATCGGCGAAGCAGCTGAGGTTGAGCGGTCGCTCCATGCCAAGGGTTCCCGGGGGGGCACCCGGGCTCCTCCGGGCCAGACGGCGGTGCTCGGGGGTGGTGGCGGGGGAAAGCGCCGCCCTACCGCGGGCGCGGAGGGTCCCCGGCCGCCCGGAGCGGCGCCGGGCGCTGTGACTCCTGGCTGCCCGCCGCCGGGGTCTTCATCCCCGGGAGGACTTTGTCTGCGCCGCTTCGGCTGGGGGTGGCGGCTCCCCCCGCCGGGCGTGCGCGGCTCTCGGGCGCAGAAAGTTAGCGTCCCTGTGGAACGGTACCGGGGCTGGTCTGAAAAACGTGCGAGCGAGGGGGCGCGGGAATTTCGTAGCTCCCATATATGCTGGAGTCCGTGTCCGGCAAACCCGCTAGTAATCCTGGTTCTTCTGCGTAGCGGGGATGTGGCAGGGGATTATTTCTTTGCGAACTTCTGCTCTGGCGTTTCCCAACTTGTTAGCAATTGGCGGGCCTTTTATTAGAAATAATCTATCGCTTGGCTGTCGCTATTAATCGTTGAATTAATAACATTAACCATTAATGAACGGCTTGAGCATCTCACCTGGTTTTTATCACGCTGCTTGTGATGAGAAGTGGGGTTTTGGGCCTCATAGCGGAAGGCAGAATTTAAACCCACCACGCAGGTTCCCCCACGCGCCGGCTCCGTGCAGGGATGCCAGCCAGCTCCAGCCTGCGAGCCTTGGACGGCGTTCAGGCGGGGCTGTGCTGGCCCCGGCACCCTGCTTCTCCGGAGGGTCCCGGGATAACGGGTCCAAAGAGGTTTTGGGTCGGAGCTGACACATGATGGGAGAAGCCGACAGGCACGAACACAGGGCTCACAGTCTGCATCTCTGGGGGGGGAGAGAAGGAAGGGAGGAAGGGAGGAAGGGAGGAAGGGAGGAAGGAAGGAAGGAAGGAAGGAAGGAAGGAAGGAAGGAAGGAAGGAAGGAAGGAAGGAAGGAAGGAAGGAAGGAAGGAAGGAAGGACATCAGTGTTAAGAATCGGTGACAGTGACACTTGCCAGTGAACTGCACTTTCAGAGTTGGGGGAGAAAACATGAACGGAAGAGCTGTTCGGGGCGGGTACCTGATGCATACTGTGCTCCTGGCACATGGAGGGTAAAACCCAACGGGTGTTTTCTGCTGTCTCTTCTGGACCTCTCTGGACTTTTGAATGAGAAACAGCAAAGAAACTATAACAAAGGCGAACGAAACAAGATGTTTTCTAGTGCTGCTACTTGTTTCTCCATGCTGGCAAGTGAACCCCACGGCAGCATATCCCAAACAGGTCCAGGACCTTGTTTTGGTGGGGCGGGAATTTCCCCATGGGGATGTCGTGCTGCGATATTCGTCCTCAGAGCCAGAGAACAGGAGTTGGCCTATTGTAGTTACTAGAACAGCTGTAGCCTTAGAGACTGTAACTTAATTTTGGAAATATACTGCCATCTTTTTGGGGGAGAGATGATTATTTTGTCTTTTATATACATGAATACTGACAATTTTGGAACGGGTGGGTTTTTTTACTTACAACTCAAAGGACAAATGGGGTTTGCAGGCTTTCATAAAGCCTCCTGATTTAAAATTCCTGGTTTGCAAGGTGCCAAACATCCTTGACTGTCATTTAATTGATCAAAACACTTAGCAACTGCTAGGGCTGAGAGCTTTTTGTTGCGTGGGCCCTTCCCAGAGAAGCCTATGAAGCCCAGAATTAACAGAATCAACCACAAATTATGGAATATGTGCTCCTGAAAAAATATTTCTTTTTTTTTTTTCTTCAGGAACAAATAGACAAAAATTACATTTAAAGGGAAATGGAAATAAAATGTATTAAATCTGAAGAAGTAAAACTAGATTATGTTCTAATGAAAAATTATTAATATTTTCATTATCTTACTTACTGTACTTCTAAAAGTAAATATTAGCAGATTCTGGAATTGAATGGATCAGTTGAGTACTAGCTGGAAATAAATAATGTGGGCAAATACATATATATATATACATATAAATAATATATATGGAAATGCAAAGTTCTGCACCTGGGGTGGAAGAACCCTCCCCAGCAGTACAGGCTGGGGACTGACTGGGGAGGCAGCATTTTGCAGGAGAGGACCTGGGTGGCCTCACGGACCAGAAGTTGCAGTCTGCAATGTGCCACTGCGGCAAAGAAGGCCAGTAGCATTCTGGGCTCTACTGGCAAGAGTGTGGCCATCAGGTTGAGGGATGTAACTATTCCCCCTCTGTGCAACAAACCTTGGAATTTTATGTCCAGTTTGGGGTTCCTCAGTACACTGACATACTGGAGGAAGTCCAGTGGAAGGTTGTCAAGATGATGAGCGGACTGGCATATGATGTCTAAGTAGAGGGAGAACCGGGTTTATCGACCTCAGAAAGAGAAGGTCAAGGGGAAAATCTTACTGCTGTCTCCAGCTGCCTCAGGGGAGGGTGGAGAGAGGGTGGAGGCAAACTCTTCTTAGAGGAGCACAGCGACAGGACAAGATGGAATGAATGCAAGTGACAATGTCAGATATTCCAATTAGAAATTAGGAAATAAATACGCACCTGGAGAGTGATCAAACACTGAAAGGGGTCCAGAGAGGCTGTGAAATCTCCATCCTTGGTCATGTTCAAAATTCAGCTGGACAGCACTGTGAGTGACCTGGTCTAACTCTGAAGTTGGCCCTTCTTTAATGGGGGTGGGACTAGGTGATCTCCAGAGGTCCTTCCCAACGTAGATCATTCCACGATTCTGATTCTGTAATCTTTAAGCGCGTTGGCTGACTGCACCAGATTCTGGAGGTGACTGAATGTTGTTATTTTTAAGGACAAAATGCTGTTTACTTTACACAGATTAGTAAGCCCATTGATTTCCTCAGAACTGTTGATATTTATAAAGCGAGTGGAAGGCTGGGATCTGTAGCAAGTGGGTAATGTTTGTGGAATGATCACAGCTATGAAACTCTCTGAGAAAAGGATCTACACTACAAAGTCAGGATTATCTCACATCCGCACTGATGGAGCCAGGGGAATTAAAAGTGACAGGACTTCCCTAGATTTAGCAGGGTTCCCTCCAGTAGAGACCATTAAATGCTGCTTGCTCCTAAATACCATTTAGTAGAGGTACCTTCCAATTCAAAATACGTAGGTGACAGCTGGAGGCTGGGCAGGGATTCCCGAGACAATCAGTGCCGCTGCCTGTGTTCACCAAGTAGCATCTGCTCTGGGGACAGGGTGAACGGACCTATGTTGTGAATCTGCCTGCAGATCTTCTGAACCTCTGCACTCGTACCTGGCAGAAAAGGGAGAGGAAATGCCTCAGGAGGTGTTTTTGCTGAGCAGACTTATTGAATACTCGAGAATTTCAGTCTACAGGGTAGGTGGAGCTGCTAGGTTGAACGAGGATTAAAGGAACACGTATACCCGCTGTATACATACACCGACACTGAAGGCTCTGCGCAGTTGCCAGCCAGACTGCTCAGTAAGTGTGCATCCTGTCAAGGCAATTTCTAAAACTCAGGTAATCATCGCTTAAATTTCATTTGAAGTTCATCAGCTCCAGCTCACACGCTTTTTACATCCAGACATGCTTTTTGAACACACTTGCAGGCCACCCCCTCCTCTCTCACGAAAACAAAACGTTCAAATATGAACACCGTTAAAACGCAGGGACTGTGAGGTTGTTCTCCCACCCTCAGAGCCCATCCACAGGCCTGTGTCTCACTCTAGTCTTCCACTCCAGTCTGTCTGCACTGTGACAGACTCTCATGATGTCCCACCTCTGGCTCGAGCGTCCTGTGGTGTTAGGAATGTCATTTCGGGAGTGGAGAGGGGGCATGCTGACCCAGAGCTCTTCATGGACATGCACCAGCTTTTAGGAAACTGTCATCTCTTTGTCTAATTCATTCCACAGAAGCAATCTCAGGTCCAGGGTGGCTCTAACTGGGAGGAAGACTGAGTGATACCCTCCCTCTCCAATGGTCCATGAGTTACAGCATTTATTTGGGGCACAGGCAATCAAGGTTCAAAGCATCCCAGCTCAGGCTACAGACTTGAATCATGATGCCTCATATCCCACGTAAGCATTTTAAGTGCCAAGTGGCTGGCTACTCTGGGTAGCTATCTCTCAGGTTCCTTATGTTGAAGCTGTCTAATAATCACCTATTTACTGGGCCATGAATTTACCTGAGGTTTTCTAACATCCCAGCCTGTCTTGTCGCCAGGAAGGCCAATGGAATCCTGGGCTGCATAGGGAAGAGTGTGGCCAGTAGGTCGAGGGAGGTTATTCTCCCCCTCCAGTCTGNGATGATCTCCAGAGGTCTCTTCCAACTCTGAAAATTCCATGATTCCGTGATTCCGTGAAGTGCCACAGCAACTGAGAGATGGAGTCAACTTTTCTCTCCCAGTAACATGTAATTACTTACTGCAAAGTGGAGCAATTCCTACTGATTGGGAAGCAGAGATTAACCCTGCCGTGCGTTAGTAGGACACTCAGCAGGACTGCGGGAGCACGTCAAAGCAGGAGCAAGGAGGACCTGAGTGCCCCACGTCCCCAGAGCGCCCCAGTGAGTGGCCTGTGTGCCAAACTGGGTTCTCTTGCTCCAGATGCTTATGAGGAACTTTGAAAAGTCTCTCTGTCTTGGAGCAGAAATTAAAACAATGAGCAGAAATCCTGTTGTCTTTTTATTTGTATGGCTGGAAAGGTATTCCTCATCCAGCCTCTAGTGGCAGGTCTCATTCGGTTTAGGGCATGCAAGCTTTCCTTTAGGAATTGTCACCAATTGTATGGCTTCAGTGACATAACTAAAGTATTGTTCAATTCTGCAATAGGAACAAAGCAGAACAAGAACAAAAGCTGTTCAACAGAGCAGCCACTTTGTGTACGCGTCTTGCCGAGAGCGCAGTCCTCTCTTACACAAACTCCCTGGTAAGTGTCTCTCGAATTTAGCCACAATCTGTTACACAGGGAGGAGGGACGCCGGTACCTCGCACTACTGTGTATGTCTCAGTAAATGACCTGCCAGGAGTGTTTTATCTGTCTTCTGCCCAATGTGAATTAACTCCTGCTGGAATTAAACCCTTTGGTTTTGCATAGCAAAGAAACACGGTCACGGTCAAAGGACCAGATGGAACATAACTTCATAAAGTCTTAGGGCAGCGCCCGCATCATTCACCGCCACAGTTAAAGTTGCACTCTGCGTAAATAAATGAAATGTAAATAGTTTTATCACTTCTTTCGTACCTTAAGGGACAACATTAATCAGCTGTGTAATTTCCGGGGAGTCAGCAGAGTTATGCTAGGTGTCACATTGCAGTCAGTGGTTATGACAGTAACGCAATAACTCGGAGCCAGCCTCAGGGGGTACTGCCCTCATAAGCCATCCAGTTTCCATTCATTACTCTGGTGATAGCAAATACTTAACACATAAATACACCAGCACCTGTGATGTTCTTTACCTGTTGTCAGTTCCTGAGAAGTAAACCTTTCCCTGGACTCTGGTGGACTTGGTCTCTGCAGGTTGCTTACAAACTGCAATAGAAATTATCGCTATTTCTGATCAAAAAAAAAAAAAGTTTAAAAATGTCAAAATATATTATGCTTCTGGGAGTACACGGTATCCTGCAGTTCTGTCAATCATCTAGATTAGCAGGCCTATAGAAAAATAATAAGAAACTGTGTGTGGGAAGACTGGGTACCTCTAACTTAATACATGAGCTTTGGCAATCGACGCTGCCAATGCAAACTATCAGGACTCTGCCAGGGAGACAGATGGCATGATGACAGCAAATGGATGGGTCTCTAAAACTCAATTACCATTTCAGTTCAGACCCTTTTTCTGTATGCCAAGTTGTGGAAGAGATTTGTTTATCTTGAGCTTTATGCATTTTGGCAGATAATTTGCATAGGTGTGAAGCTATAGGGAAGGCTGTGATAGCGTTAGGCTGAACATGGGTTTTTCTGTTGCGTGTTGTTTTCCAGGTTGCCTTTCTGCTTCCTTGCAGGTGGTAGGTTTCTGAACCTTTATTTACATAAATCCAGGCATAGTCTGGAAATGTTCTTTCAGAACTCCAGAGGCAAAAACATTTTAAGATCCATTTACCATAATAAGGAAAGAACTCACTCTAAACAGTTTTCCAGGCCAGCAGTTCTTCAACATTTTTTCTTATACCTCCTTCCATTCCCATTCTGCTCCCTTTGGCTCC
This sequence comes from Burhinus bistriatus, assembly GCA_013397275.1. Lineage (NCBI taxonomy): Eukaryota > Metazoa > Chordata > Aves > Charadriiformes > Burhinidae > Burhinus > Burhinus bistriatus. Next base: position 210,677 of record VYXH01008235.1, read on the forward strand.
TGGGCAGTGTGTTCCACGCCCATGTCTTCCTCGGTTGGAGCACCTTATCCCCAGACCACCTTTAACTTTAGCGTTCAAGGCTGGTTTTCTAATTGTAACAAATTGGTAGTATGTGCAAAGATGAAATCACTGATGCCCATCACCAAATGGTGTCTTCAGTGGGAGATTCTTTTCTCTTCTTCCACCCCAACAGTCTAATTTCTTTGTGTGTTTGTTGCTGCCTTCTTCCCTGGAGATTTCTGAACAGCCGCAGCCACATCCCTACCTGCCAAAGGAAGCATTGGTGTAGTCGCGCAGCTTTCTCAGCTTGGGCATCGCTGATGAGAGTCTCAGATTCATATTCACATGCTGTTTCCTTCCAGCTGTGGAGTATTTTCCTCCCCCTGATTATTCAGCATAGGCGTACGTTTCCCTGCTCCTGCCTGCCCAGGTCACACAGATCAGCAAAACCGCTATTAATTTAAGTAAGGTAAATTCCCAGTATTCCGAGGCCGTGCAACACAGCAGGTCATTAGAGAAAATGGGAAAGATGTGGAATTTTACTTACTTGTATTTCATATTTAAGCGAGTGAGAGGCTCGTACAAATAAGAGGAATTATTTTCAAGTTAGAAAAAGTCAACCGGTAGGATAAGACCACACATTTTCTTTCTGCAACTGAAATGAGTCTGCTCACATGCCTGTGCAAGAAAAGTGTTCGCAGACGTCTCCTGTGGGCTGACAAAAACCTTGCCACTTGATCACAGGCAAGACAGCAAACGTTTCCAACTATTTGAACAGAGACAGCTGTTTTTAAAGGACCCAAACTATCATTTCTCTCATAGAATTTGGCAGTATCATGTGAGAAATATTTTATTTTGGTTCCTTCTACCGCAGCAGGCACCTGATCAAGCACTGTCTTCCTGCTACAGCTATAAAAATCTCTGAGCCCATGGGATGAAAGTGGTTGTATAAATGCGTCTCAATGTGCCTCTATTTTTCACAAGGATTTTTATTAGTAGCATCATTATTTTTGACAACCAGTATTCACTACAGACCTTTCTTAATTGTCTAGCAATGCACTTTATTATAAAATAGCTGATTTTTTTCTGTCCGCTGGTCTGAGAGCGAAGGTTGGTTGACTGTAACTCAGAAGCGGTGGCCCAGCGGTTTGCGAGCTGCAGCAGCTCACCAGCGGTTCACATTCAGCTCCCACACTGGGGACACGATGTGTGACGGTGGGACCATGCTGGCGCAAGAGCTGGTGGTGGGAAAACCGATCCAGCAAGAGCAGCTGAGGCCAGCATCTCTGAGTTACCCTGGGATACAGCTGCGTGCCCATCCATGCCCTGTCCCGCAGGGAAGCCACCAGGCTTGGAGGGAGCTGCTGGCATCTGCCACCAGTGTTTCTCCTTCCTTTTTGGAGCCTTACCTTTATTCCGGTGCCTCCAGGTGGATGCAGTCTGTCTTGTAATTCTTGTCCCTGCGGAGATTTTAATACGTGACCTGAGAGGCAAGGGACCTGGCTGGCCTGGTTAAACTGGTGGCTTCTGTAAGTGCATTTTCTGTACGTCCTTTCTCTACCTGTAAGTACCACAGACCCTCTTCTGTGGCTACTTTCTACTTTCAGGTTCCGACTGTATCACAGTGAACGCAGATGCTAAAAGAACCAAAAGGTGACTTCCCTATCAGAATTTCAGCATAAATTTAGTCAAAATCTTCCATTTTGATACCACTGAATTCTCGCAGAGTCTCATCTGAGCATAGCTCATGGGCTGTGTTCATTAAAGAAGGTATTATCCATCTGCACAGAAGATGGCTCATGTACTGCTTTAAAAGCTGAATCTCATTTTGGAAACAAAGAAATCTTCCTATGTTTTTTAAAAGGACTCCTCATCTGACCTGATACATCTTCGGAGCTTTCTGGGCAGACTGTCGGTGTCCTTCCTCCTCCACACACTTCACCGTCTTCACTGTATGCTAATGCCTCTCCTTTCTTCTATGCTTTATTGAGCACTAGAAGAGTTAACATGGTCAGCTTTTAAAGCATCACCACTAGCAACTGGCTTGGCAGTAGGGTTATAAATGCCATTTTGTAACCACGACCAATAATTGAATAGAAAAACGGGGAAAAAACCCCCCACCACTTAACATTTTAATGTTTTAAAGCCTTTCATCCAACGTTCACACACACATCTCCTGTCCCTCAGCTTTGACTCCTAGCACTATTCTCAGTCTGGCAGAGCTGCCCACACACACGTGCTGCCCATCCCTCCCGGTCTGGTCGTGCTCCAGCCAGTCTGGCTGCCAGTGCTTCGTCCTTCTCCTGCTGTCGTCCCTCCTGCAGCACGGCCACACCTCGATGGGAATCTGTAAGTGGAGTCCAGGGCTTGATACGTCGTGAGGAAGAGGCACAAAGACAAGACAGTCTCTGCCGCAATGCATGTTCTCTGTTTCAAGGAGGTTTTCTTACAGCTTTTCTGTTTTTATGACAGCTGTGACTGTAAGGAACCATAAATCCCGCTGTCCTTGCCCCAGATAATCCCTCCTGCCCGGTGAGAGGCATGCCTCATTAAACACCGCATTACAGCTTCAGATTAATGACAAGTGTTACAGAAGAGCACCATGGGTCGTGGAGAACCACAAGAAGTTCATTAGCATGTGTCTTGCAAACAATTACTGATAAACACCCAGCCGGACTACTTTACACAGGTGAGGTTTAGTGCAAGGGCTTGGGTTGTGTCAGCAGAGTTAGCCACCAATACGCCTCGCATTTATTATAAAGATTTATGGCAGCTGCTTTCTGTCAGCATCAATGAAATAGGTGAGGAAACAGATTTTCTTAGGCAATCTATGGCTCTGGGTGCCTCTCTTCCATTCATTTCAGGGAGGATTATGATTTTAAAATGTAATAAGATTTTTTTATAAAACTGAAATGTGTGGAACATAGCTACTAAATCCTCTGGACTGCTCAGTAAATCTCAAAAAGACATCCCTATCTGAATCAAGCTTTCTTTTCTTTATCTGCATAATAATATTCCTATAGTAGCTTTTATATCCTTTATCCTTTCAGAGACAAGAGAGACGTGGGTGAGCTTTTGCTGTACAAAAGCAAGACCAAGCAGTCTCCAAGGTATGTTCAGTAAGCAATCAAGTTAGCCTATTATGAGGAATTACCCGCCGCAAATGGAGGTGCAGTAAATGATGACATATATGCTTCTGTTCTTGTCGGCTGAATGCAAAGAGAGTTCGATGTACCTCCCTGCGTGGCTCTCTCCCTCCCCTTGCCCTGAGCCAGAACAGGAGTATGCACACAAAACCAGTGAGGGTATGTAACCTTTTGATATTTGCCAACTGGATTATTTTATGAATGCGTGAGTCGACTCCCGGCGTGTAGGAGAGCCACGTGGTTGCTGGGCTCTTCTGGGGAGGCTGGATCTTCGTGTATCCTGGGATGGACCTAAATATTTGCATTGATTCGATCCCAGTTGGGTGCTTTTGTCATTTAATCGTTATGAGCACTGTATGAATCACAAATTGTAAGCGTGTGCATATAAAGCATAAAATGTGTACAGTACTACAAGTAGCTGGTGTATATGTTAGCCATTGGAACGTGCCCAGCGGGTCATTTTTTACACGGACTTATTTCAGGAAGGCATCCTCATTCACGCCTGTGTTTAATTTCAAGTATGTGCTTTAGTCCTATCAAAATGAGCAGGGGTTGAGGATACGCTCAAAGCTAAGAATGTGATTTTGGAGCATCCCTGACTCAGAAGCAACGCTTGGGAAAATTGTCACAAAATAGAGGAGGCAAAAAGCTTAGACTGTAGAGAAATGTAACTATGGAAATGTCCCTTCCCTTTTAGGAAAAAAGAATAGAAATGTATCCAGTTCTCTAAGTATGAGTGCAAGCAACGCTAAGGAAAATACTATACTACACATTTAGAATGAGTCAAATCAATTGACGGCTATCCAGCCACAGAGAAAAATAATGTAATTGTAACTGCGAGCAGCAAAATGGTTCTGCCTAATAGTTAAACATCAGTAAGCGCTACTGTGTCTAATAAAATGCAGATCTCATTATCTGTTTGTTATGTGCATCGTGAGATAACTGTTCAAGTTGAAGAGTATAAAAATTTGATTTAATTCACTGACATTTTGGATACAAGAGGGTCAGGTTGGTCTTGTAACAAATAACAGCTTGGGGCATATGGAAAGGAGTGTAATTGAAGATAAGGCTCTAGCAAGATGAGTGGAAAATGTAATAGAGTTCAAGGATACATTAAACAAACGTATCCTGGCCTTCATGCTGTAATCACCTACGCGTGCCATAAGGCAAACAGCAAATGTAATTGACACCCCGGAGGAAGATCATTACAGCTTTGGTGCTTGCTGCCTCATGCCACCATCTCTTCCATTCGCAACACTGAGAATTCAGACTTGGCAAGTCCTGGGACCCTGAGGCTGCTCTCATTTATATAGGGAACTCAGCGAGCTCTAAATAAACCCAGAGAAGTTTTCAGTGGCTTCTTTGAAGGTTAAACCTGTATCTGTGAGTGTCTACCGCACTGTCATAAATTAAAAATGACCAACGTTGACATGCATATGGCAAAAGCTGCTGTGATGAAGGAGGAAGACAGTCTTTAAGGAGGAGGATGGTCCCTTAAGCACATAGGAGAGCTAACAAGTTCAGGCTGTAACACGCCAAAATCAAAAGAAACAGCTTCTTCATAGCCTGATGTCTTGGAGAAGTTCAACGTGATCCCGTTTTCTTGTGTGGTATGGCAGTTGCCTCTTTTCCCCAGTTCCGGGGCAGTTTCAACCATATCTGACTGGGCTGTAGAGGCATCAGGGATATGGTAGACGTGAAAGACCCTATTAGACACTGACGGAGCCACACTGTGAACTTAATCCTTATTTGGCCTCAGCCCGTTCAGGGAGGAATTGGACCTTGAGACATACATTGATCGTGGGCTTTCTTGGTTCAGAGAAATATTTGGTCATACTGAGGGAGTTTCAGCACATCTTTCAAGTAGCCAGAACATTTAGGGACTTACAGAGTCTTTATTTCCCTGAAAGCCTCCTGGAAGCAAAAAAAGAGGGTTAGAGCCAGGACTGGCCGGAGAGTACAAGCGGTATGCCTGCATTCATCCTGAGCTTAGCTCTAACGAGACATGTCTTTACAGTGAGACCTGTTTCCTTGAATCCCAACCCCTGGTTAGTACTGAGTAGTTGAGATCATTAAAAGAGACTTACTCTTGATACCCAATCAATAATTCTAATTTTTTTTTTTTTTTTTGCATCGAAGAGTGGCAGACAATTAGGGACTTAAGTAACAAACGTGTTACTTCATAATGTTTTTTGCTTGGCATACTAAAGAGGCAGAGAGTTCTAGATATCAATCTCTAATTAATTAAGCTGGCTCCGTGGTTGTGTTAAAATTATTGATCAACTAAGAGCAGAAGTGGAGTCTTCATCTCTTGATGTCTTCACATGAAGATTCAACATCGTTCAGGAAGTTCCACTTTGACTAACCGGTCACTCAAGACACTCAGCTCAGAGCAAGAGTATTTTGGATGAAATTTAGGGGCAAAATATAAGAAAGGCTGACCAGAAATCTGCTGGTTTCTCCTAGCTGCCAGGCTGTCACCAGAATGCTGTCACAACGTATTTTTCAGGAACGTCGATGTAAGTTCTTTGTTTCATTTGAAAATATGTAAGAAATAGAAATCAGGTTCCTTCCACAGAAAAAGAAAAGTGGGAGTCCAACCCGGCAACAATACCTACTTGTCTGCGCAGTACAGTAACATCCACGTGTAAGTACCGGGAGCCCCCCAAAGCTGCAACCGCAAATGTGTGACAAATGCCATGGGCTTCTCTGTTCGTACCGTGTCGCAGGCAGATAAGTGTGTATACCTCCGTGTCTGTGCTTAAAGGCATGCCGGCACACGGCTTTCCGCTACCCTGAAAACGCTGCTCTAAGCTTCAGCGTTTGGGAAGGTCGTAAAGCAGAAATGTGCTTCCAGACTGGGGCTGTTTTTAGAGAAAAACAATGGAGTGATCGATTCTGCTCCCAGTGCTCCATGTGAAAGGTTAATCTGAGCGACGTGCTGGCCTTACACTCTGGAAGCTGGAGGAACTGCTCCGAAGATGATGGAGTTGCTATGAATTTACGTCAGCCAGGCAGAAATATTTTTCATTGGTTTTAGCACTAAGACCCCATGGCTACATACGAATTTCCCTGGTGGCACAGGTGGCCAGACAGGCTCGTGTGGCTGCTGCCCTCCGTCTCCCACGCCGCGAACCCTGAGTCACTGCCCACGCCGAGCCAGCACCGGGAGGTCAACTGAGTCAGGAGAATGACCTGCGGAAAAACCAACCATTTTTAATAGCCTGTTCTCAGCAAGATCAGCGCGGGTCACCCCTGAGGCGCTGAAACTTCTCTGTGAGTGTAGTACTGAAAAAAGTGCAGAGGCAAAAATAAGCAACCGGAACCAGGGGAGGTTTTGGGGTGGTTCAGGTCAAGTTAAGTGAGATTGCAGGTTGGAGGATCTAAGTTAGCAGAAGACAGCTCCTCTCATTGCAGCAGCATGGACCTCTCCTTCATGCTGCTTCAGGCCTTACATAAATCCAGGCTGAACTGGCTCAAGGAACTAAACCAGATGGTTGGCTTTCAATGAGTTTGGCTCCATGTTGGTCAGAGAAGAGTCACAACCTGTGCAAGACGAGCGACAGAAGTCTGGCAAAAAAACAACCAACCAACCAACCAACCAGGCTGCCATGGAAAGGAGGGAGGAAAGCTGCCCCGCATTGCAGCATCCGTGAGCCAGCAGAATAGCACAGCTGTGATGTGATGCCACATCCTCAGGCAAGCATCTTCTGTCCAGTCCTCTTTCCAGATAAGTAAAACAAATTTTTAGCTTTCTGGAAAACATACGGAAAGAAAGTGATGTGATGGTTTTATCAGCACGAACTGAGGATTTTCACTCTACTCATAAATACAAAGACATAAATGAATAATGGAGATCATCTCAGAGAAGTACCCAGGCTCACTCTTCACACTGCTCTGTAACATGCTCTGGAATTCCACCAACTTCAGTTGCCTTTTTCTGCATTTATGCATTGATAATGTAAAAATACGTACAAGCTTTAGCGTCCTTTGAATCACATAATAAAGATTTGGCACAACTAATGCCAAGTTTGTTCCTTTCTAGAAAAACTCATTTTAGTAACTCCAGGTTTCATTAACTTTTTTTCAATGAATGAATGAAAGCCCAGGCTTAAAGGAAAATTCCATTCTCCATTGTTTGGCTGATACTGATTTACCCAAATGGAAAACCTGTAAATGAAGGAAATCTTGACAAGCTACAAAGAAGGGCCATAGGGATAATTACCCACCATGCTTCACAAACACTTTTTCTCCAACTCAGAAAATATACAAAAATTGGTAGGTACCTTAGTAGGGATAGAAGCAAAGACTTCTCCTGAGATGCAAAGAATGGAGCCTATAAATTGTAGTATCACATTTTATTTGTGGCAAATTTTTTGTTCTTACCCAGAGCACTGGGAGGATTTGCATTCTTCTTTCCTGGTGCATTACAATCAGGTCCAGAACTCATTAAGAAAGTATTATAGCATAATGTTATACATATTTTTATGTGCATATATATATATAAGTATGTATGTATCTATACAATTTATACAGAGAGGGTTATTGGTAGTCTGAGGGAAAGACAGAAAAAAAATCAGCCTCATTTACAGAATAGAAGATTTAGATCAGATATTAGGGAAGACTGTCTAACCATAAGGAATTTTTCCAAGACAAGAACAAGGTATCGGGAAGGTTGTGTAGATGCTATCACTGGAAGTTTTAAAGGAGAGGGATTAACTAGGGGTTCCTCCAGCTCTCCCCCATCCATGCTGGCAGCTCCTTTCAGCTGTTTGTGTGGAGGGTATGCAGTTTTGAAGAGCCCTTCTCCAGTCTGCATAATTAATTCCCTTATTAGCTAAAAACTACCATGCAGCCCTCCCAGTAGACCTACTTCGAGCAAGCCCTGGAACAGTGTGATGCTGTGTTACACTTGTTGGAGAAGGTCTTGGAGCAGGAGTGGCTTTAGACAAGCGGAACTAGTGCAATTACACCGTGTACCATCCCGCTAGCTATATTTTGGTAAAGGCATGCCCAGCTGCAGCTTAGGGCTGGTTTTTTATCCTTGCAATGTGACACACAACATCTCATTCACCTTTCCCTGTGGGCTAATATGCCAGACACGTTCCTTAGCAGGTAACAGAGAGGAGTACAGCTCCTCCTTTAATGCTACCCCTCACTCCTGATAAAAACGCCTTTACGTTACGTTACGTGTGCTGCTGAGAGCATTCTCCTCCCCTGCCCATTTACACATAGTTATAGTAAAGGTACACCTCCTTACTTGGCACTTACAAAACTTCTGTAACTATTACATTACAAAAGAAAACTGTCAAGCAAATGGCAAAGACATTCTCAGTGCAGCTCTGGAACTGGAAGATAATCGAAAATGAAATGATCGGTTCCAAGAGAGCCTTTTAGGATTCAGTGTTGCAGTACAGATAGAAAGAAAGTTTTTAATTATAAATCATATTTGCCATTGCAAAGACAACGAAGGAAAAGGAAAAAGAAAGAACAAAAATGCATAGACAGTTCAAGCCAAAGCAGAGCCCTCTATGTACCCATTTTGCACCTTTTGGTTCAGATTATAAAACCCGATTCTTATTCACATTAAGAAATTGGTAGGGTGATAATGCAGGAAGCATGCCTTCTGTGACTTCTCAACAACTTCCCAGACACATTGAAACTAACATCAGCTTTCTGTAAAAAAACTGGGTACTTTGTGAAGATGTATATTTTACTGGAAAAGTAACATCTAGAGAGCCAGGTGCTACCAAATGAGTATGTATTAACAAAGGGCTTGGAAAGCCTTCTGCTCATTGGAGTAAAACAAATATACAATTTAATCTAAGCTCTGATTTTAATTACCTGCAAGAAAAAAATCAAACTGTTGTTTTTTCGCAAGCAATTATGCCTAAATATGATATTGTAGGTGCATATGAATTTTTCATATAATCATTTGTGCACACAAATAAGGCATTTATGTAAGCAAAGACTAATTGTCTGCACAAATCTCGTCAACTCAGCGGGCTTTCACTATGTGCAAGCAACGCCCATTGCAAAATAAACGTCACTTTACAGCTTTTCTGGAAACGCGGTCATAAACTTCTACGTACAGAACTCTCATAGTCAAAACAGATACTGTGCTTGGTGTGTTTGTAGTACAGATAATGTGCTGTTCAGATCACTGTGGACCATGGCAATGTGCGCCATCTCTGTTCGGTCCCTTCACTAGAGTAACTTAAGCCCAGAAATGAACTCGTATTAGAGCATAATTGATCTCTGCGCGTGGTTGCTCCCATGCAATTACTGTTGTGGCTGCATCAGAGCAGAGACTGTACTTAAAGTATGAGTCTAGTCTTGGATGTTTCTTGAGTAGATTAAGGCTCTGCCATGTGTTCAGCACCTCTGCCAAGAGTCGAGTTCCTTTGAACTAGTCTCATCCTTGTGTGAGGTGATCAGATCTACGTGCATCCGACAGTCGCTGGGCTTGACACATGAGCGCGCCACCACGTGACTGAGCATCTCATGTTATGTGATGGGCACAAGTCCAGCGATGTGACAGGGAACATCTGCAGACCCTTCTGAAAGAAGATGGAATTAATCTGCACCTTCTGAATCTGAGTGGCTTCTCAGGTCCCATAGGTGACCCCGCTGTGCTCTCGCCCCTAGAGACACACAGGCGCTCTCACACCCAGAGCTGGCCCTTAGAGACCCGCTTTGCCCCTGGGCCACTTCCCCTGTTCAATGCCTGGTCCAGATTGTCTTGGGGCTGGCGGCTTTGCTGGGACAGCCCTGGGAGAGGTCCAGACAAGGTGGTGGTTCCTTGGTTTGGGTTCCTGCCTTCCAGGGTGCCCCTGTGCTCCTCTGGCTTGTGCAGATGAGCCCTTGATGGCCCCTGGGAAGGGCCTGGGAGCAGCCTGGCAGCATGTTCTTTGGGCTCCCCCTCCTGCCATTGCTGCTCTGAGCTCGTGCAGATGAGCTTTTATCTCATAAACTAACAAATTCTGCCCCTCTACTCTGCTCTGGTGAGACCCCACCTGGAATACTGTGTCCAGCTCTGGAGCCCCCAACATAAGAAGGACGTGGACCTGCTGGAGCACATCCAGAGGAGGACCATGAAGATCATCAGAGGGTTACAGCACCTCTGCTATGAGGACAGGCTGAGAGAGTTGGGGTTGTTCAGCCTGGAGAAGAGAAGGCTCCAGGGAGACCTTACAGCAGCCTTCCAGTATCTGAAGGGGGCCTACAAGAAAGCTGGAGAGGGACTTTTTACAAGGGCATGTAGTGATAGGACAAGGGGTAATGGCTTCAAACTGGAAGAGGGTACATTTAGAACAGATAGTAGGAAGAAAATTTACACTCCGAGGGTGGTGAGGCACTGGAACAGGTTGCCCAGGGAGGTTGCGGATGCCCCATCCCTGGAAGTGTTCAAGGCCAGGCTGGATGGGGCTTTGAGCAGCCTGGTGTAGTGGGAGGTGTCCCTGCCCATGGCAGAGCGGTTGGAACTAGATGATCTTTAAGGTCCCTTCCAATCCAAACCATTCTATGATTCTATGATAAATCCGTCCTGAGGCTAGATCTAGGTGAGCACCTTGTGCTACACCCTGCTATGGCGAAGCAGTGGCACCAGCCCACTGATTTGACTCAGTTCTGTGTGCTGACCTGTGAGCAGAACCCAGAATTTATTTCTGGGAAACACAGGGGATATTTTTTCATGTTCAATAACATACTTTTTCAATCTAGTTTTCTGTTCTTATGGTTCGTAAAGTAGATCACACACATGATGCAGAAATTGGAGCTCTTAATTTTTGTTAGAAATAGTCTAATTACTAGAACTTAAATAACTTGTTGACAGGTGACTCATGAAATACATAAAGCAGTAAAAAATAGGTTCATTAATTTAATTCTACTGCTAAGATAATTAAGGGGAAGAATTTGTGACTCATGTGAGTAGTCTGTTCTCCAGGGAGTGGTCATCTTGAAGCCCAGAAAACTGTCGATTAAAAAAAAAGATACTTTTGTGTAGGAAGATTAGTGTCACTGCTAATAGACACTCTATGTGACCCGAAGTCCAATATTAAGATTTACAAAACTACTTCTCAGGGGCCACTAAAACTGTTAGGTGTCTAAACTTCTCCCAGCCAAGTTTTCTGCAGACCTGTTGCTGTGCATTGTTTCATGGCACGTACAGAAATGCCTTTGCTTTGGTTGTGCTGCACGGCTGGCTGCTGACCTGACCTGTACTTGAGCTCAGGCAAGATTTTCCAAGTCCTTCTCCTTTTACCAAGCACAGCTACGGGGCTCTGTCCAGGAGCTGCTTTCAGGGCTTATTCATTTGGTGGAAGGAGGATGTGATGGTCTCATTCTACCCATTTTTATCAAAAGCCCTGTGGTTAGAGAACATACAGAGGATGTAGGCATCCAGCGGCCACACCTACCTTGTGCCTCAGTGAAGTTGCTTTTACTCCATTCAGAAAGAGACCCAAAAAGGACAGACCCAAATGCCCATGTCCCACATCCCAGGTCAGGCCTCTGACAACTTTATCTTTGCTTTCCAGGATTGAATTTAATTAGTCAAAAAGAACAATTCTGGTTAAGGTTGACACCTTATTAATGGACATCTTTTTGTGGAAAACTGCTTTTGCAATGAATCTCAGTGATTTAACGCAGTAATCTGACCTTGTATTCCTAATATATGATATATTGTAGAGAATTTTCAAATTGTCAGTATATAAAACATTGAATTTATCTCATATTCTTTTGATTTGACTAGCTGAACAAAGAGAAGATCCAAAGTGGCCCAACCTGATGCTGCAATAGCACAATTTCAGCTGAAGGTTTGGGAAGGGGCATTATTATTAAAAATCATGTTCAAAGTGTGCTGGTTGCTTGCATTACGCTTCTTTGTCAGTATTAGCATAGTGCCTGATTTGAAATACTTGTACTCTTGAAGTTGTTCGAAGAACTAGAAATAATGTGGCTATGGTAAATCCAAAGGATAGGAAGGCCAGGGGAACTCATTAGAGTAACGAAGAAAATAGGCTGAGAAGGGAAATCAAGAGGACAAATCACTTTGTGGTTTTCTTTGTGTGGAGTGGGAATATGCAATTAGTATATGAGATTAGATATAAGGAAAGTACCCTTGTGAGAAGGGGCAATTTAGCAATCACACTGAGAAAGAAGATGAAGCCAAGTAATAAATGACATCATGAAGAAAAAAAAAAAAAAAAACCACTCAGAAAAAAATGTGGAACAAAAGCCTGAGAGACAGCAATACCTATGAAAGAAAAGAGGTGAGAATTACCAGTGCTGGAAGATGCAGATGATTACGGAGGCACTGAAATCCAAAAGGAAAGGACTTGGGAAGAAATAGTGTTAATGATACCTGATAGATCAAGAAGAATAAGAAAAATATTTCGCTGCAGGTGAGTGAAGAATTTGGTCAAAGTAGTTCTAATTTAGTGAGAAGAAGTCAAAATGGATCCAAAATGGAGTTGAAAAGAGCAAAAATTATGGAACAAAGAAAGCAAGGGCTGGACTTTGGGACTGGGACGGCAGCTCTGAAGGAAGGCAAGGCTCAGAGAAGTGTTTTTCAAAGGTATTCCAGGAAATACTAGGGGCAGGAGAAAATGACCCTACAGGAGAGTTATTAGAAAAGATATGAGATGAGAATATGAATTATTGGATGAAAGGGATAAACAGATTTAAAAGCAGATGGTTAATTCTACTTTTTGCCCTGTACTATGAAGAAAGTATATCATATAAAAGTTTAAGAACTTCTTACCTTGGTTTTCACTAAAAAAGTAAATTGTAATTGGGAGGGCAATACACTAAAACCTGCAACCAAAGGGTAAGATCTCTTTCTGGAGTAGGAAAAGAACAGGTGATAGGTTGGGTATTTCTTACATAGCTGGAGTAGAAAGGGGTAGACGTCATGTGGAGATTCAGGACACCATAAGAAAGGCAGATGAAGCACCTGCCTTGAAAAAGGAAGAAAAGGAAATTAGGAAATTGAATACTAGAAATTTCCCTTTAACTCCCCCCAAAATACTAGACAAATAAGAAATTTCTTGTAAACAGATTAATAGTTTCTGCCAGGTCTGTTTCAAGAATGTCAGGTTAAATAAGCCTGATTTTTTTTCCTGGAAAAGTATGAAGGCCTTGTAGATAGGAGACAAACTGTAAGTGTCCTGGATTTTTAATTCAATAAGCCTTTTGATGCCCTCTCGTAACATCACAGTGCGGTATGGGAGGGAAATATTCCTTTGGAAAGCATAGTGCGGGGGCAAGATTTATCTGACAATACATGGATGTTTAAAATATGCCAGATTAATCAGGCTCTGAAAGTGCTCGTTTCTCTCTGTTGACTATAAAGGTAATTTAAAGCGATGAGTTCAGTTTTGTGATCAGTTATCTAAAGTTAGGGAAGCGACATCCCCCTCTAGGTTTGGACTGTTTACTATCAACCTAGAAGGATGCTTTGAGTAGGCTTTTGAGGGAAAATGTCTGATTCGGGTAGTAGCCGGTATGTTCATTAATGACTCGGGTGCTGGAATACATCTCGCGCCTCCTGGATTTGCAGAGACTCCCAGCTGGGTATTTTCGGAGAGGACTGAATTTTGAAAGGTTCTCGACGAGCTGAAAAAAAAACAGTTTGGAACTGGAAAGGGCAAAATGTTGTAACTTATGTCGAGCGTATGTAGTACATTGTCCGTCACCGCTTGCAGTGGTTAAGTCACCGGCTGCTGCTCGGTTTCCCCCGATGCGCAGAGAGATGAGAGCCCGGAATACCGAAGCCAACCGGGAATACCACAGGCCTCGGACTCCCGGCTTTCACCGTGGTTTGGAGCCTGCGGCCGCGGCTCCAGCCCTCCTCGGGCCCTCAGAGCCCTGCGAGGCCCAGCTCAGGGACCGGGACTCGGTGCGGGGGACGACACTGAAACCCGCCGCCGGAGGGGAGGGTCGGTCGGTCGGTCGGCGCGGCCCTGCCAGGGCCCGTCGCCCGCCGGGGCGGCTGAGGCGACACGGCCCCATCGCGGGGGGCGTGGCCTGGGGCTGTGGGCGGGGCTGTGGGCGTGGCCAGAGGAGGGTGCGCTCCCCTCCCCCCTCCCCTCGCCCGTTTGCCGATGGGCGGGTCCGGGTATCCCCGCTGCCCGCCTGTGTCGGTCGGGGCGAGTCCATTGCGTTCC
>VYXH01008235.1:225103-268639 GCA_013397275.1 Burhinus bistriatus
GGGGGGGCACCGGTTCTGCCCGCCGTTCCTCCGGCCCCACCGCCGGGCGCTCGGTAGGGCCGTGCTCGGGCCCCGCCACCGCCCGTAACGTCCCGCCGAGCCGGCCCCAGGCCCCCCGCCCCGCCGCCGTGTCCGGATCCAGGACGGGGAGGGTGACAGGCCGCTCTGGGCTGGGCTGGCTGTCCCCTCCCCGCACGGACGTGCCTGCCAGCCCGCTCCTCGCCCGCCTCCCTGCCTGCCCCTCAGGGTGCCCCCGCGGTGCCCTCCCTGGGAGCTTTGGGAGCCCTTGGGTGCGCAGAGGTGCTGATGCGGCTGAGGTGTCGTCGCCGCGTTTTCCCCGCCCGGATCCGGCGGAGGCAAAGGGCAGAAGGTGCCGACAAACGACCGTCCATCCCTCTGGCCGAGGGCAATACCCGTGATGACAGGGTTGGCCTACTCTGGCCTAAGGGCCATACCCTGGGTGAGGAGGTTGGCCTGACAGTAGCACCCAGTCGTGTTGGGTGAAGGTGGTTAAAAAAAAGTTTCTGTGGCATGTCCAATTATTGGAAGTGTTTGGAGCGTAGCGTATCTAGCTTTAGGACAGAGCACCTTCACGGAAACAGATTCGTGCGTGTTTTACACTGAAATTAAAGTCTTCGCTTGTGTGGTAGTTGCTGCAGGCGAATCTTTGTTGAGCATTGGGTTTCTTTAATCGCATGTCCTGGCATTCACTGAGTCCTGTAGGCCTTTACGTGAACTTGAGACATAGGCACTGACCTGTTGAGATGGTTTTTATTTATAGGAATAGAATTATATGCTAAAAGAAACATAGCTAGGAATATAGTTAAAGAGCAGGAAAAACCCCTTAAGGTTTTCAGACGTAAAATTTTTGAGAATGTGTTACGAGCTTGAATAACAATTCCTGTACTTAAAAAAAACCTATGGCAGCAATACTATGTGTATGAAGATGAGTGCAGAAAACAATAGGACTCTTGTATATCATTTATCATATAAATTGTGTCCCGAAAGGCATGTAGTTAGCTTTGTGTTGACATAGCAAGACAATCAGTGGTATTCCCATGGAGTGAGTAAACAAGCATTCTCTTAAGCTAGTTTTCTTTCTTATGTTAGGTTTTATTCTTCTTAGTGGTTAATGCCATTGTCTTAAGGCTTTGATTTGCTCTAAATTAGGTACACTAAATTCTCCTCTGTTTGTGGATGGCTTCTCTGGGTTGCAGGCAGACACCGGAGGAGGCTCTGGCGGAGCTGATAAGGTCAGGCACAGCACTGCACAGAACTGGCCACACTGCTTCAGCTCGTGCTGGAAGCTGTTGAGGCACTTTCTCATCATGCGCGATGCCCGAAATGAGAAGTCCTGTGGATCTGAGTTGTTTTTGCGGCCGGCTGGTCTGTTTAGACACTGTTCCCTCTGGTTCTCTGGTTTCTGAGACGGCTTGCTGGCGTGGCACAGCATTACAGGGAGGCCAGGGCACACTCCTGTCCGCACTGGTGCCTGGGCTGGTGAGCCCTTGGGAGCAGGAGGCACCAGGGAGGGCAGAGTCCGGCCTGGGTTGAGTTGCAGAGCTGAGTTGGAGCGAGTAAGTGAGCTGTGCTGAGCTTGGGGACAGCTCTCGTGGGTGCCTTTGTCCTCTCTTCTGCAGCTGCCCTCTGTGGTACCCTGGGAGTAACCTGAACGAGAGGAGTATTTACCGGTTGTGTTTTGAACTGGGGCAGAAAAGAGACATTCTAAACTGAACTCTAGAAATAGCTTTTAAACAGTTTTTATAATGCAGTGTTGTTCCTTTACTAATATAAAACTTAGAAATATATTTGAAGTTTTTTACTTCTTTATGTACAAACACGTGCTGGCTTGATTTTGAAAAGAAATTTCCTCCTTCATCTTTGGTGAGGGGAGCACACTTTGATCAGCCTAAATTTCCAAATGGTTTCATGGAAGACCAGTTGTCTGAATAAATATTAAAACAGGCCTAGCACAAGTGAGCGCTCTAATCAAAAAAAATCCAAGAGTAAGAAAAAAAAGTAATATATTCAGGTGAATAACTGCAAACCCACTACCTGTTAAAACATATGCAGCATAAGCTAGAAGGGAAACAAAAGCCTGGAATTGTGCCTAGATGTTTTTTGGCAAATGAGGGAGAATTAGGCTGCTGGCTCTCAACTTTGAATTCATTCCATTGGGATGTGCACTTGGCTGCTTGCACCTTACAGTGGGTGATGAGTAGACGTCAGCTATTTTTTTTTTTTTTTTTTTTTTTTTTTTTTTTTAAGTAAATGCTTTTCCTGCTTTCCTAAAAGATGTAAACCCAAACCATCATGCTTTGGTAACACCAGTTAAAATCAGTATTTCATACAGAAAGAGATAAAAAGTAATGCAATGCAGCATAAGGCCTTTGAGGAGGATATTTGGTTTCTGGTTATCTCTTGTTTTATTATTATCTTATTTTTTTTTAATGCTTATTGTCTTACTTAGTTTTGAACTATTCCTCTTGTTTCTTCTAACATGAATTTTAGTGGGAGGGAACAAAGGTAAAATTCATATGCCCAAAGAAAGGAAATTTCACTTAATGGATTTAAGCTAACACCTAAAGTGCAGGGTTTTTAGAATGATGATATCAGGGCTTTTAAGCATTTTATTTTCTAGTTACAGGTATGTGGTTGATACTAGTATAGGTGAAGTTTTTTAGTAGTGCCAATAAAATAGTAGTCCGGGCACTACTTAAACTGAAGAAGTCATGTGTTCTGAGAGGAATTTTGCAGTTGACATGAACTAAATTAGGCGGGTGGCCAAAATGGGCCAAATCTGGAAGAATTCCGATGAAGACTGCAATGTACAGTCATGATGTTACCTTTTCTAAGGTAACCATCGGGTTACCTTTTTTTAAACTTCAAACTCTTCTTTTAAAGTATATTCGAACTCTTCCAAAGACAAACTCTACCATAGGCAAAAACAAACACTGAGGAGAAGGGTTTTCTTACCCTGCCTGAGGGAAAATAATTTTGAGATTTTTTTTGAGGAATATATGTTTTGACACTTTCCAGGTTTCTGCCCCAGCCTGAATTATTTTGGAAAGAAAATCTTTAACTTGTATGATTAAAATACGGCAGAGGTGTAAACCATTGGCAATCAGATTTTAAATGGGATGCATTTGAAAACTTAAAAAGAGTGCTAGCCACTTACAGGAGGACAATCAAGACAGAAGGCCATGAATATGACCTTCTCATGTGTTAGTGTGTTCTTGCATTAATGTTTTTCTCAAATAAAGGGTGCTAAAAATTGTTGACTTCTTCCTGTTCTCTTTTGGATTTAGGTTATTCAACTTCTGAAAGCTGGGAAAGCAAAGGAAGTTTCTTACAATGCACTGGCTTCACATATTATTTCAGAAGATGGGGACAATCCAGAAGTTGGAGAATCTCGGGAAGTTTTTGATCTCCCTGTGGTAAAGGTGAATGACTCATCCATGATACTGTCAAAGTACTGGTGTGAATACTTCATTATTATAAGATAAAATATTCCTGTTTGGATGATGACCAAATGAAACATATCTTTAAAAATCTTTTATCCTTGTTACACAGACTTTTATCCTGACTTACAGACTCCTTTTACAATTCTGTTTTCTCCTTTCTCTTGTTGCTCTGTATCTGTCAGGGGTTTGGGGTTTTTTTTGTTTTCTGTTTGGTTTTGTTTTTTTCCGGATTCTTCCTTCAGTTGTCTGTGAGATGGTGTCCTATTAGCTGTACTTTAGAAATGTTTCTGGTGGGAAGGTTCTTACAGGCTTCTGGCAATGGAAAAACCTCAATTTAGATAAAGCAGTAGACTGCTGAGGGATTTTTTAAACACGTGTAATTGGCAATGTGCAAAATGATTTTGTTGAGTCTGCATACGTGTGCTACGCTAATTTTAAACAATAGGAACTTGTAGAAAAATAGATTTTTTTTCTCTTGATTTTAGTTTTTTTCTTTTTTTTTTCTTACTCATACTGGAATTACTGGTATTTTGTTACTATCTTGCAACACTGGATTATTTTTCCAGTGAAAGATTACGGGCTTCATGTTTGAAAATGTGAACTTGTCACTCTGCAAGTCATGGGAGTGATTAGAAGAAAGAACACTAGTGTTTCACTGCCAGTACCTTTGGGTACATGATTTTTGGGTTGTTTTTTCCATATGGTTGCAGGTGGCAGTAGAGAATTTTGATAGTCGTGAGAGTTCACCTGACAGTGTAGAAGTATGAATTAATTAAAAAAATAAAAGGTGCTTAGCTAGAGACCTTATGGTTATAGCGGATGTGCTGATTAATTTTTAGTTCCTTTTTCTGAAGTGTTCTGTGGCATAATTTTAATCTTATAAACAAGACGACTGCTGCCATTCTCATGTGAAGGAAGGACATCAGCGTCGTGACAGTACTTTCTGCTTTCTAGTGACATTTACTTAAATAATTTAATTTTCTTTATAACTGATGCTAGCTAAAATTTTTCATTTGCCAAATGAGAACAAGTCTTTCAGTAATGTCACTGAGTTTGACCTGAAAGCATCACAGCATGATCTGTAATCAAGAAGATTAGACTAAGTATTAAGGGAGTGGAAGTCAGAGGCAAAGGTAGCTTGTTACCGAGAGAAAAGGCATAGGCAATAAGAAAGAGGAAAATTTGAGGGAAGAAAATCTCCCAATTTTTTTGCAGAGGATTAGAGTTATGAATTAGATGTTTTTAGTTCATTTTTAAATGCCTTTTTCTAAGGGGGAGAATGACAAGAATTGGGACACCGTGTATGTAGTTACCACAATATATTTATTTGCTTGTTTTTTGAGGAAAAGTCATTTCATACTGAATGTGATGCCACTCTTTCCCCCTTCTTCCTTATATGCTGTATCGGAACCACTGTCCTACATCTCTTCCCTTCTCCACCACCTCCCTCTCCCAGAGCGGGGAACACTGTCCCAGAACACTGTCAGTTAGGGGTCATCGCCTGTGTGCTTAGCAACCCTCATCGATGTGTGTTGAGAAACTTCTGTATAAGGTTATGGTTCCTGACTTTTTGGTGATGAGTGTAAGGTAGGGGATTTTTTATTTTTTTTTTTTTAGAGCAAGGAAAACTGAAAAAGGGAAAGGGTGAATAAATACTGTGAACGGTTTTCCTGGTGCAATAGAAGGACAAGAGCCTGAGCTCCCATATTGCCGCTCAACCTTTGAGCGGTCTTTATATTAACTCTTACAAATAAATCAGAACAGTCTTTTTTGTAAAGGCCTAAGTACAATGTCTGTGAAACACTTAAACCTGGGAGATGTATGTTGAAACTAGCTATAGTATGAACTTGGAAGGTAATTCACATTTCACAGATGCAGACCAAGGTTTTTAATGTCTTGCGGTTTTTATTTTTCAGCCTTCCTGGGTGATCTTGTCTGTTCGCTGTGGAGCTCTTTTACCGTATCCTTTAAGTTCAAATTTGAATCAATTCTATAGGAAACATGTTAAAATAGATACCATCGAGGGATTAAAGACTGCTTGAAGTATGTACAGCTTAAACTTTTAAAATGATAGGATGTGTTTTGCCTGCTAAGATTGCAGTGTGCTTGGAGCTTCTTTGTCTTACTTCAGTTTTCCTGTCCCTCTGGCTTTTTCGGATGCTTAATAGGCACTTGCAAGAAAACTATCATCATATGGACTCAAAACATTTCAGCTGGAAGTTGGTAAGTAACTGCAAGGATCCAGGAAAAATGGTGGAGTGCAGTAAGTGGGCAAATGTTGGTTCAGAGTAGAATAGCCTATTCTGCCTTTCCTAGAAGCAGAATTAATTAAGGGATAAATATGCAGTAACTCCTATCAACATTGTATTATAAATAACAGTTTATTAACAGATACTGTTAGTATTCCCATTTTTGGGATAGTCCGTCCTTGCCTTTGGTAGGCCCTTTGTTTGTCTTTGGCTAGATTTGTGTTTCTTAACTTGTTCAGAGCATATATTCTTGCATTTAGATGGCATATTCCTTCCTCTTCTTGTCAGTTGTTACTGTTCCGTCTTTATGTTCCCCTCAATTTTTTCTTTGGATCATAGGAATAGTGATAATGGCTGTTATTATAGAAAAAAATTCATGCATCTTTTTCTCAGACCATTCAAGATAAAGATTCTGTATGTGGAAAAGCTGAAGCAGAGCAATACATTTCAGATGATTGCAACAAACAGTGCCAGGACTAGGGAGGTATGCTGTCAGGCATGAGATCCCATTTTGGAGTCAGGTTAGCAGGTGGTTGTGTCTGTAATGGAAAGCAAGAGGTGGTAGGTGCAAGAATCCAGGTGTTCATATTGGGAATTCAGGTCTTAATGAGCTTCAGTGATTCAGAATTCATGTTTTATACTCAAGGTATTGTGCCTTTGCATCTCGCTGTGTCTCGACTGCTTTGGAAATAGCCTGTATATTCTCTACTTCTGCAAGAGAATTCAGCTCAGGGGGTGAACTGTAGCATTGAATTCATCACATAAAATGATATAGTGAGGTCTTTGCAGCTGTTTCGATCACGATAATCAACATGTCGGATAGCATTCAGCAGTTAGTATGAAACACTTGTCATAGTCATGGATAGCCTTCTGACCTAAGCAGAAGAAAGTTTTCCCTTACTGACTTGGCTTCCAAATGGAAAAAATGCACCAAGCATTACATGGCAAAACCCAAATTAGCAGAGCTACTCCTATATTAAAAATAATTTATTTATTGTGATGTGATCTGGGCTGGTAATTTTTGTTTTCCATCTGGAAGTAATAAATGTGTTTATCATCCTTTCATCATCAGGATGGGAGCGTACGGTTGTTTACGTCACGTGTCTGTAAACCTTCTCCCTGTTCCTGAGGACTGGTTGAAAAATAGCTTGGAATTAGCTACATTTTCAGGCTTAAGTAATCTGGCATTGCCTCCCATGGAGAAGTTGCACTATTAGAAAATAGGTCTTCCATCTGAAACCAGGGTTTTTTAAAAGGATGCTCTAAGAGCTGACGTTATTACATACCCAGAAGAGAAATCAACAGATAAAAGCATCGAGTGATGCAGTCCATAACTAAATTGTAGCAATAAATGTGTGAATGTAGCCCTGAATGGCTATTGCTCAGGAGGTCTTTATTGTGGGTATACAGGATTGGCCAAATGAAAAGACCAGGTCTCAGCAGTATCATATTCTTGGGTTGCATGGAAGAAGGAAGTTTTGTACACCTGTCAGCAATAAATGTGTCCTTGGACCTTTGGCTTTATTCTTTCTAGCACTTCACGTCCTTAGAATCTGGTGTTTCTAGATTTTATTCTGAGTCTTATAGTGCTCACTAAAATGGGTTGTTAAGTCTTAGCTTTGTCTTGTTTCAGTCTCTTTATGACTTCTCGTGCAGTGGCATCTGGCCTTTCATTAGGGTTTTAGGTACTACCATAATGAAAAAATTGTAGTTAATAGGAATAGCTTACTTTTTCTAGTTGATTGGTTTTGGATAGGCAGAGGTTTGAGATTCTGCATTCTCGCCTTTTGTTTATGTTTTGATCTGGAGATGTAATACTCAAAGTTGTCATTGAATATACTGACGAAGAAAGTCCTAGGAACATCTTTTGTCAGTTAGATATATGAATCTAATAAGAGCCTTAAAGATTTTATGTTTGCTTACCAGTTCCAGTACTTATTTGATGGGCCTTTGCCTGTCAGTTGTTAAAGGTGAAGTTTAATGTAGAAAGATGTAATGCAATATACAGCATAATATTTTTTGCCTGTTTCTTATAAATACATTTTAACATTCTACTGTGAAAGTTGTTTTCGTCAGGGGAACTTAAGAAGGCAGAGTGTTCTCCTGTTCACTGCTAAGTGATGTTAGCAAAATCTGACTAACCTGCAGTTGAAAGGAAGGAACAAAAAAATGAATCCGGAAGCAGCCTTCCTGAAGAAGGAAATACAGTTTTGTGTGTGAAAACCTCAGTTATAATGCCATATAGAGGGCTGGTGATTTCTTCCTGAATTCTCTTGGTAGCAGCAAAAGCAAGAATGAGGAAGGATAATTTTTCCATGGTCTTGTACAGATGAAGGAAGGTCAGAGCACTTATGAATTTTTGTTGCTGGGAGGAAAAAAAAGTGAGTTTTGTTGCATTCCCTCTTTTTTGTTTTCCAGACCCACTTGGAACCTTATTGTTGTGCTGCTTGTAACTGTTTTAAGAGGGTCTATTTCACTCCTATTGTTTAGAGAGTGTAAGCTGTAGTCAAACTGATGGACTCGTAGAAGTTAAATACCGAGCTATTGCTGCTTTATGTGCCAGGAGCAGATGGTAAGGCAGGGAGTAGACAACTGTATGCTTTTGAAAGATCCAATACTGAATCTCTACCTTAGATGACATACTGAGCAACACAGTGAAATTTAGGACATTCGTCAGACTTGAACTTCTTGGAGTATTCTGGATAATGGCAGTAATCTATTCTTAAGTTTTAAAGTGCTCTGGGCTTTGTTGTCAGCTTGCTGTGTGTTGTGTCTTCTGGGTCTCAAAATTTAAGTATTGCTGTTGCATCTGTTACATGTCACAGCACAGGGAAAATAATTTTGTTTATTACAAAAATTTCAGGGTGTACTTGTGTAACAGAATGCACATCTGTTTCTGTAGTCCTTTTTTCCAACAAGGTATGTGTATATCTTAAACACAAAATCATATGAAAGTGTAGAAGAGGGAGGGAAGTTACAGAAGTCAGCTGGTCCGTCTGTCTTTCCCAGGTCACTTCTGTCAGACTATTCTCCTGTTTCACAAAGCCCCTCCTGTAGTGGAGATTTCATAGTCTCCCCAGTCACCTTAGAGTGCCTCACTATTGTGTTGTTAGAGTCCAACCCCATTACCATGCTGCAGTCTAGCCCCGTTTTTATTTATCTGAGCCGTTCTGAATAGGGAGAACAAATTACTTCTCTTTTCATTTGGCAGCCTTTAAAGGATGTGAAGATGTGTTGTCTTAGCTTCTTAGCACATCAATTCTGGTCTTTCAGTTTCCTCTTGTAAGGTATATTTACTAGCTCTATAAAAATTTTCACTGTTCTTTTTTACATTCTGTTTCATTTATCTGTCTCTTTCATGCATCTGAAAACAAATACGCATTGCTACCAGAGGTCTTGTTGAATTTTGAAGGGTGGTGGAAAACTTCATGTTAGTTGCAGGCCATGTTTCTGTTTTTACATCCCAGCGTGATGTTTTCTCAGTTTGTTTTTCACAGTAGCTCCTAGAATCCTTCTTCAGATTCTCCTGTATTTTTAAACATGAAGATAAACACTTGATAATGAAAGGAAGCTTTGGTAATGACTTGACTCCTATAAGCTAAACTTCCTGTGTTTAGCATCCTGAGATGGGCTGATGGCGATGTTCTGGGAAGAAACAAGTTTCTAATGTTACCAAAATCAGTCATAATATTAGAGGTGTTCTGATCCATTTTGCATCTCATTTTTTTCCTGATGCATACAACTTGAATTGGAAACAGACAACATGCTTTTAAAGACAGAAGTTTTTGAATGGTCAAATACTTGATAATACCAGAAGTACTATGCACACGATTTCTATCAGAAGACTCTTATTTAAATTATTTTGCATCCTTGACACCCTGCTTTCCAGTGTAAATGGCTTTTCTCCAGAATCATGTCAGATCTTTTTTGGAGTCACTGCCTGTCTCTCTCAGGTAAGAAGTGAACCATATTTCAGTCTACTCCAATGTACAATATGTGTGCGATGCTTTGGTTTTTTTGAGGAGAGATACCAGTTTTTCTGTTGTACTGTAACTTTTTTTCCTGTACATTAGGTGAATTATCACCTAAAACAGTTTTTCACTGAAAATGAGGGCATGAACATTTCAAACTGCGAACGTTCAACTAGTAATTTATCTTGTATTCAGCTATATGATGATTCTAAAATGCACTGAAACCTTAATAAGGGTGCCAGTGAGTAAACTAAGCGGAAAGTTGGTGGTTCAGTGGCTTGTGTTCATAGCCAGCTCTGTAGATCTGCGAGTAGCCTGTGGAGGTGACCAGTGTGTGTCTGCAAATGGACAGGAGAGGGCCTAGGTGCTAATGGAATATATGTGTATATGTGCTTTAGACTTTTTAACAAATTATTCGTGTAATAGTGTCACTGATTCTGAATGGTAATGGCTTCAATACACGTGGCTTTCTTGGCAGGGGAGGGGGATGTCGCTGTGACATAAATTGTTAGAAATAAACACTTCATGTGTTTCCACAGGCTATTAATTTGGTCTACTTGTTAAAATTCTGTTTAATGAATTTAAACAGGTTGTATAACGTAAATAATTCTTGTTTGCTTGATCACTAACTTTTTTCTCTTCTGGAAAGTGTTATATTGGTGTTGAGTTTTTCAGGAGCAAAGAATGTTTTCTTTGTGCAGGTTAAAAATCATTGTTTAATGTCTTTTCTTGTTGCATCTCTTTGTCACCCTTTTTTCTCCATAACTTTCATGTTAATTTGGTGTTTAAAAGTGATAGGTAATACGTTAGCCAGACTTGTAAATGGTACATCATGGATTGTACTAAAATTCTTCAACCAGAAGGCAGCTGGTTGCATAGAACTAAAAGGGTTATTTACCTTCCTTTTAGGTTTCATCTGAAGACCGAAGTACGCTGTGGGCTTTGATTACTTTTTATGGAGGGAATTGCCAGCTGAGCCTCAATAATAAGTGTACTCATTTGATTGTGCCTGAGCCAAAGGGGGTAAGAGTTTATTACATGTACAATTCTTCTTATTGTAGCTCTCATTTGCTTTTGAATAATCAAAAAATTTTCCATCTCCCTGAAGTTAGGTTTCTTAAGACTGATGGTTAGTCTTGGACAGCTAAATTCAACACAATTATGTGTTGCAGCTATTCAGTTTGTATTTTTTTTCTCCATGGCTTTCAGCCTGATTAATTCAAACAATGTCCAATTTCATATCGGTATTTGTATTTCTGGGTGAATAAAGCATTTTATTTTTTATTCTGTTTGTTTTAACCTAATTTTGACATGTCATAATCATTAGTGATTGTGATTTGTAAATCTGTAAATACAGAATCAGTGAAGAAAAATGAAATACAGAATTGAAAAATTGTGAAAAATTTGATGTTATGAGGTAGAGAGGAATAAAGAGAGCAGAAGGAGGAACAGGTTGTTTTCTTTTTTGATGTTTTTTTTTCTTAAAGAAAAGAAAATCCCTCTGAAAATCTCTGAAAATCCCTCAGGTCATTCTTCTTAAAGAGAGATGGTAGGATAAACAGCACGTACCATTCCTGTCCAACTGCTGACAAAGTAGTCATACTTCACATCACTCCCATCATAGAATCAGAATATCTCAAGTTGGAAGGGACCCTTAAGGATCATCGAGTCCAACTCCCTGCTCCTCACAGGACTACCTTAAACTAAACCGTGTGACTAAGAGCGTCATCCAGATGCTTCCTGAACTCTGTCAGGGATGTCACACCACTTCCCTGGGGAGCCTGTTCCAGAGACCGGCCACCCTCTCAGTGAAGAACCCTTTCCTAGTGCCCAATCTGAACTTCCCCTGATGCAGCTTCATTCCATTCCCTTGTGTCCTACCACTGGTCACCAGAGAGAGGAGATCAGCACCTCCCCTCCGCTGCCCCCTGTAGCTGAGGAAGCTGTAGACTGTAGACTGTGATGAGGTCACCCCTCAGCCTTCTCCAGGCTGAACAAGCCAAGTGACCTCAGCTGCTCCTTGTAAGTCTTGCCCTTGAGACCTTTCACCAGGAGGTCACCCTCTTCTGGATGTACTCTAATAGTTAGATGTCCTTCTTATGTTGGGGTGCCCAAAACTGCACACAGAACTCAAGGTGGGGCTGCACCAGTGCAGTCTACAGTGGGACAATCTCCTCCCTTGATGGGCTAGCTGCGTTGTGCTTGATGCATGCCAGGACATGGTTGTCCCTTGTGGCTGCAAGGGCACCCTGTAGACTCATATTCAACTTGCCATCAACCCAGACCCCCAGATCTCTTTTTGTGGGGCTGCTCTCCAGCCTCTCATCCCCCAGTTTGTATGTATAATCAGGATTACCCCATCCCAGGTGCAGAATCGGGCACTTGCTCTTATTAAATTTCATACAGTTGGTGATTGCCCAGCTCTCTACTCTGTTCAAATGTCTCTTCTCTGTAGGGCCTCTCTGTCCTCAAGGGAGTCCACAGCTCCTCTTAATTTAGTATCATCATTTGACTTCCTGCTCCTGTGTAGGAAGTCAAATGGTGCTGTCTTTATGCAGATGGAGAAACTGAATCACGAAGATTAGGTAACCGGCTAAAGGCAGCATTGAGCTGCAATACAGTGGAAGGTGCTTTAGAATAAAACATGGGCTGGCACTGGGAGAAGACAAAGTGGGCATGAGAAATGCCTGCTTTTTCTTCCCCGTTTCATTTAAAACTATAAGCACCTTTGTAGTTTTTTGGTTTTGGTTTTTTTTTGGGGTGGGGTGTTTTTTGTTTTGTTTTGTTTTCTTTTTTTTTTTTTAAGTGCCCCCTCTTTCTTCTGTGGAAGAGTCAGAAGGGTGTACTGAACATCACCCTAGTAGTCTCCTCCATCACAACAAAATGTAATGCTTGGACGAAGAGCTTTGCTACCTAAAATGTTGTTTTTAAGAGGCAATGATATACATTTAAGAAGTATTCCGTTAAATCATAAGCTTTTTGGAGCAAAGGATATGGTCTTGAGCTTGCCAGTCAAGAAACTGAAAAAAAACCACATTAGCATTTCATATCTGTAGGATAAAATACATAACTTACGTTTAATTTTTGTCATCATTGAATGGGAAAAATTTTATAGGATGATTACTTAAAATGCTTCTTAGTCCTGCTGCTCTGAAATAATGCTACAAGGGAATCTGCAGCAGTTCGTCATGAGAACAGTTTTGACACTAGTGAAAATGTAAATGATTGCTTTGACTAGACACAAGATGATAAAACAAGATTCTTAATAATTCTCACCACAAAGAAAGAATGAAAATTCATATCTGCAAATAAACTTGGTTTCATCTGTAATCTCTTTATTGTGTATGAATGACAGTTTCATTGTAGGAAATAACTCTAGAGAATCATTAAATTAAATTAATTTCCTCTGAATGTGCTGGTTGTTAATTTATATTGTTTGACATATAAAGAAAATCCCAGTTCAATCAGTTTTAAATATTAGATCCTGAAATTAGTTTCAAATCTTCTAAAGAAAGTTTTCTTTTTTTTTTTCCCCCTGTTTTGATATTTGTGAGTGGTTACCATCTGAGAGGATGTTTTGAATAAGTAGAGCACTGATCCTGTGTCTGTTTCTTAGGAAAGGAAACAGTGAAGTTTTGCTATTTGTATATATCTTAAAATGATGACATGATAAGGAAGGAGGGAGGGATCAAGTTTTCTACTTTGTTAGCATCATAACCTCTCATTGAAATGGATTTAGCTAATATTTGGACAGAAGTGTAACTTTGAAGTTGAGGGCAACATTACACTTTGCAGGTTCTGAGAAGGTGTATGGGAAATATCTGACTAGTTTCTAATTTGTATTCCCATTGAATTGCATTTTTTTTTCAGTGATCACCTTGTAAATACTGGTCTCTACTTTATTGTGGAATTCTGATTTTTCCCTAAATGCTTTTTGATGGTGGGTTTTTTGGTTTGTGGGTTTTTTTTGTTTTGTTTTGATTTTTTTTTTAGTGGAGAAAATGTAAGTATGAACTGTATTTAGATTCACCTTAATTTTTCCCTAAAATCAGCTGCATCTTAATATTGACTGTGATATTCCTAGTTTCTGGAGTTCTGAAAACTTTTTCAGAACCAAATACCGTGATTTTCAGATCCTTTAGTGATGGTTTGAGAAGAATTTGGTAGTGGTGTTTTTCCAAGTGAAGACTTAATCTTCTGCAGTTGTGCCTTCCGAGTCCTTTATATTGTAAATGTGGAGGTTTTTGTTGTAATTGCTTGGAACTTGTGGGTATGCACAGCAGTGTAGTTTGTCCTGTTGGTTATGGGAGAGATCACTCTGTTATTGGACAGCCTCTTGTCATCTGCCTCTGCGTGCTCTAGCCCTGCCCTCAAAAACATTATTTGGGATTTTTTTGTCTTTAAATAAAACCTTTCCTTTTTTTTCTCCCCCCCCCCCCCCAGGAAAAATATGACTGTGCTTGTAAACGGGACAGCATTAAAATTGTGACACCAGACTGGGTACTGGATTCTATAGCTGATAAGACTAAAAAAGAAGAGACTCCTTATCATCCTCGTTTAATTATATACGAGGAGGAAGAAGAGGAGGAGGAGGAAGAAGAGGAGGAAGCAGAAAATGAAGAACAAGATTCTCAAAATGAAGCTAGTACTGATGAAAAATTATCAAGCCCAGCATCTTCTCGAGAAGGATCACCTTTGGGTGATCAAGTTTTTTCACCAAAATCTACTACTGCTGATAAGGCAAAAGGGGAACTGATGTTTGATGATTCTTCAGATTCCTCTCCAGAAAAGCAAGAAAGGAATTTGAACTGGACACCAGCAGAAGTCCCACAGGCATCTGCAGCAAAGCGTAGGTTGCCTCAAGGGAAAGACTCTGGGTTAATTAATTTATGTGCCAATGTCCCACCAGTGCCAGGTAATATTTTGCCGCCAGATTTGAGAGGCAATCTAATGGCTTCAGTACAAGGTGCCCAAAGTTCTGATCGACAGGAAATGATGGCTACGTGGAGTCCAGCAGTGCGGACATTAAGGAATATTACTAATAGTGCTGATATTCAGCAGATTAATAGACCATCAAATGTAGCACATGTAAGTGTTGGATTTTTAATTTATAAGATGTTGGACTTTTTCTTAGGAACCGTCATATCCAAGAACTTCAATTTCCTTTTATTCTTTAAATGTACGAAGGATGAAAAGTTCTCCGTATTACTTAGAAGTTGTGGCCAAATTAGTAACCTCCCCATAATAAGTAACTTCATTCCTAGCAGGTTCACAGAAGTAAGAATGCATTTGGAAAAAATGTTTGGAAGAGTAAAGCTGTGTTTAACTATAGCGTGGTTTAGAGTTTCAGTATTGATTTCTTGGTAAGAGCAAAAAAAAAATAAATTCATTAATTTAGAGTTATTTGGCTAGTTCAGGAAACCTGATTTCATACCCTTCAAAGCTTTTTGTTCAATGCAAGGAATTATTTGTGCTATAAACACATAAAACCATGAAATGGATTGTTCTCACAGTAGGTTCAGTTCTATACTGTGTTGTTCTGCTGGGCATCATTAAGTTGTTACATAGTATAGTCAGGATTATGATGCAGAAGTCCTAACTTACAAGTTCTTATGGCACTCATAGTTGAAATAATTGCAGCTTTTGTATTGAAATTATTTTTAGAAGAAAATAAAAAGCGCGTCAGCATGCGTTGAAATAACTTGCAGCACTGAAATTCTAAGATGTTCATGGGAAGGGAATGTGAGAGAAGTAGGTGCTGGTAAATGTTAGACATATCTTTTACGTAAATAATTGTACTGGTGCATTGATTTGGATGTTCATCTGAAGGTAAAACTTTCAAAGGTGCCTGAATAACATAGAAGCCTACAGCTAGTACTTAAACACAACAAGTGGAGTCACTTAGAAATGTTGGTTCTTTGTTGTCTATATGACTGTTGAATATGAAATGGAAATACAGGCGTCATTTTAAAACTGAGTCTTAGATTCCTCTTCTCAGTGCCTTGAATTGTTTAAGGACTGAGACTTCTGGGTAAGGACTGAGCAGAACCACCAAAGTCCTGGTCGGCTGGCCAGTGCTGGTAAGTTGGCTGATGCTTTCATGTCTGAACACCACATCTACAACCCAGTCATTGTAAACTCTTTAGTGGTGTCCCTGTGGAAGTATTTTTCTGTAAGTAATATTTATAGAGCTACAGGGCAGTTGAGGTTCAGCTACACTTTATTCTCCAAAAGTCTATTAGACTAGGGACTTGACTATGGTGTGCAAGGATTGTTCTAAAGTACCGAATCAGGCTGCTGTGTAGGTTGCCGTGCTAGCTCCAGCACATGGAGACAGCTTTGCATCTTGGAATTGTGAATTTACTTCCTCGAGGGAGGAATAACAATTCTGCCTTTTTCCTTATAACTTCCCTCTGGCTAGGTTAAACTGTGCTTTGTATCCTGCTTGGGTACCAGTCTTGTGTGGATTCCATGTCTTGGTGCACAGTCTTGGAAAGCTGTTTAATTTGAACCTCAGACTTCTGCCAGATGGCAGGATAGGTAATAATAAGGCATTTTGCAGATACAAAGTTACTTTCTGAATAGAGCCCTAGGATACTTTTGAGAGTTTTATCCCTTTATTTTTAAATATGTGTCCTGAAGCTTCTGTAAGTTTGACTTTTGGGACTTTTTGTGCAGAGCAGCGCGAAGATCTCTCCTCATACTGAGCCACAGAAACATTCTTTTTGCGTGTGTTATTTTTAGTTATTGAATGTTTATACTGTGGTGCTGTCTAGACATTAGGGATGGGTGATGCACTGATAATCGTGGTTGTAAACATATGCTATACCAACAACATCAAAATTACTTAGATGAAACCTGAGATGTTTTGAAGTCCATTGTAAAAAAAAAACAAAAAAAAACCACTTGAGCCACCTCTAATGAAGGTGGATGTCTCATTGACAGGACACAGTTATTTGGCTTTGTGTTTTAGTGATGTGCTTTGATTCCTCTCTCTCACGCACACACATCACTGAGGTTTACACTGTAGGTGGTGAAATAGTGTGGGTGAAGGAAACAAGCTTTGCAGGATTCACCAAAGGTGATTTTATGAATGGCGAGTCTAGAGTTTCCTGTTGCTCCTTCTAATTTTTAATAGATAGTTTATTTTAAAATATTTTAATAAATATGTAGAACTCATCCTAATCTATTAGGAATTTGCCTAATTTTCCCTTTAAAAACTCACTTGCGAGCTTGTGTCTGCTTAGTGTGCAATGGTTTTTCTGTTAACAGTGAGTTATACATCTAAAAATAAAATTAAACTAGATTACTTCAGTGCTCTGTATAAACCTAAAATCTATTATTCTTAAGTATGGATTGGTTAGGGTTTTTTTTTTTCCCCAAGAAACTATTAGTGCTTAGCAGATCAATTTTTTTCCTTGTATTTTGAGATTCAGTTTAAAAATAGAGCTAAATATTCCTGAATTGGTTCAAATTGGTTCAAAAGAAGGCAAGGTTGTATTAAGTTCCCATGTTTCAAACAGCACTAATTAGTAGAGGCATTATTAATTTTTAGGTTAAAGAAAATAAGACTATGGAACTAAACTTTGAATTTAACGGGCCAACAGGATTATAAAATGAATATTATAGTTGATTGAGTTGATCAATGTAATTATTAATGTAGTGTTAATAGTCATAATGCTATTGGAGATATCACCAATATTTAATTTAATCTTAAATTTTGCTAAGATGTGCATTGCCTTATATTAGGAGCCACGTGTAGCTCCATGCTTTTCTATGTCTAAGTCCTGTCTTTTCATTTTGCTATTAACAGTTAAAGATTTTTGTTTAGCTCACAATGTATTTAAGCATAGGGGTCTTTTCTGTTGAGAATTGTGTTTTCCGAGTAGTTCTTTAAATATTTTTATAACCGAATGACAACAAAAAGGTCACAAAACTAATCTTTGTTTTCTAGATATTACAATCACTTTCAGCACCTACAAAAAGTTTAGAACAACAAGTAAATCATAGCCAACAGGGACATCCAAATGCGGTGCTGTTTAGTCAAGTGAAACTAACACCAGAGACACATTTATTACAGCAGTCACATCAAGCACAGCAGCAACAGCACCATCCTCTTTTACACCTTCAACCTCAACAACTTATGCAGCTACAGCAGCAGCAGCAGCAACCCCAGATTTCCCAGCAGTCTTTTCAACAGCAACAGCCTCATCAGTTTTCGCAACAGCAACAAGTTCATCAGCAGCACCAGTTCGCACAACAGCAGCTTCAGTTTCCACAGCAGCAGTTACATGCACAACAGCAGCTACACCGTCCTCAGCAACAGCTCCAATTCCAACAGCAGCATGCTTTGCAACAGCAGCTTCATCAGTTGCAGCAGCAGCAGCTACAGCAGCAGCAATTGCAGCAGCTACAGCAACAGAATCTGCAACAACAACAGCTACAGCATCAGCAGCAGCAAATGCAGCAGCAGCAATTGCAGCAGCAGCACTTACAGCGGTTACACCAACAGCATCAGCAACAGCAAATGCAGAATCAGGCAACGCAACACCTAACTCAGACATCTCAAGCACTACAGCATCAAGTTGCAGCCCAGCAGCCACAACACCACCAGCAGCAACAGCAGCAACTGCAACAGCAGCCGCTTTTTGGGCACGATCCAGCAGCAGAGAGTTAGTAATTACTGCCTTCTGATCCTGAAAAACGTGGCTAATGACATGACATAACATCATGTGGGTTAAAATATCAAAAAATAATGCTGTGTTTACAGTATGGGATTGTAACACTTATAAATGCCATTCATGGCTCAGGACCTGTTTTACTAATTTTTAGGCAAACAGATTTAAATTATAACTAAGGATGATCCAGAAATCTGAAAAGCCTGAGAGCACTGAGAACATTCCTTTTTCAAATATATACTTTATGCCACTAGCATATGAATTACACTGTGAGAACAGTGTTAGTCTATGCGTACCATAAATTTTTTTCATTTTTTTTCCCTTTGGAAGAGGGGAAGGGGAAGGTTTCAAACAGCATAACAACTGGAAAGACAGCTTAAATTTTGGAAATACTAATAAATTAATGAGGATTCAGTGTCAGATAGAAAGTTGTCATACCATGCTTTGAATTCTGTCCATGCTAGTAGAACTGACAGCTTTTTGATTTTTTTGACTATTCATAGCTGATCCCTATAAAAGAGTAAGTTGTTGTCTTATGTTTTCCTTTTGGTGCCCCTTCCTTCTGCCCCTTTAGCCCCACTTCGTCCAGGAAAAAAACCACACAGAACAAAAACAAACCCTGGGCTGAACCATGCCTTTATATGTGGCTGTCAGCTTTGAAATTTTGGACCCCACTTTTTCCAAGAAAGATTTACTTCAAAATTGAATGATGTTTATAACGTGGTAATAGGAAAGACTAGTGTAGCAAATGTGTTCCGACATGAACTCTTCAAACTTCTTCAAACAAGTATTTAATTTTTTGTTCTTTTCTGTGCCAAACTATTCTAGTTCCAGAAGAATATTTCCTACTGGGCTGTGTCTTTGCAATTGCTGATTACCCAGAACAGATGTCTGACAAACAGCTGTTAGCGACCTGGAAACGGGTAAGATTCTGTTGTATTTTTAAAAAACTATGATAACGTAATGTCGTAGTAACTAAGTTCTAAAAGAAATCATTGGAAGTATTTCAGCACTTTTCACTTTTCTTTAGGCATCCTCTGTGTAATGTTTGTGTTACAACCTAAAAAACATTATTCAACTGCAGCTGACCAGAAAAAGTAATAAAATTGCTTTAGATATGAAGCCTGGTTGAATTAGGTCTTTAGTCAGAACATTGGCTAAATAAGTTACAGCCTTAACTATTTCCCAACTATTTATGCTTTATTCAGGCAGCTGTAGTGCAGCAAATGTAATATTGCATTGCTCTATCTTTAATTTGATTGTGTAAAGACTCTTTTTTTGCATATAACTTTGGCATTTAGTAGCCTGTGAGGTATCCACCTGAGTGAAAAAGATGGAGGAATAGAGTGTTTCTATTTTTTGCCAACTTCTATTTTTCAGAAAAATCTGATTGTATCCTTTCCTAAATGAGAGGACTTTGATGTTCTTCAGAAACTTCTGATGGATTTTGTAGTTGAATTTTCCCTACAATTTTGCATAATCAAGTAAGCTGTTGACATTTTTAACAGCACTTGTGTTTATTGCTGAGATAGAATTGAATAGTTCATGAAAAATTGTTTAATAGTTATACTGCAAAAATAAAAAAAAATGTGAGAAGGGTTATTTTTGTTTATATGTCTTTATTTGTTTTTTTTTAATTGATTCTAAAAAAATAGACTTTTTGTAGCTCATTGAAAAGGTGCATATTTAATTTTGTTTTCTCGTTTTTTTTTTTTTCTTTCAAAAATGTTTTTACGCTAGATAACAAACCTTTTTGGGGGGGTAACTCTTCAGTGAAATGGTGCTAATTGTGGCAGTGTCCTAAAGACTATAGACTTCAATTTAAGACTGTTTGTTTCTTAGGGTAATTTTAAAATTGTTTTATATATATTAGGAGTTTTGGGTTTGTTCTCTTACCAGATCATTCAAGCACATGGTGGGACAGTGGACCCTACCCTTACGAGCAGATGTACACATCTTCTTTGTGAAAGCCAAGTCAGTAATATGTATGCTCAGGTAAGCAAACTAGTAACGTGTATTCATACATGCTTTCATTTTATTGCTGGAAAGGTAGGGCTTTCCAGTATGTACTTCATGCTTAGGTTGCAAGTACAAAATTAAAGTTTCTCCTGACGTGCTTTTTTATGATTTGTCATTCATGGTATAACAAACTTTCACAATGCATGTAGTAGATTTATCCCAGAGAACACAAAGGAAGATGCTATGAGAAGAGGGATCCTGAAAAAGTAGAGAAAACCAAATTATTAAAATCAAAGCTTTGTATTGTAGGAAAAGTTTAAAATAAAATGAAGATGTATTCTGTTTTTTAAAAGCTGTTCATGCATTTATTCATAGGCTTTAAGAGAAAGGAAGAGATGTATTACAGCACATTGGCTGAACTCAATCTTGAAGAAGAAGAAAATGGTACCACCTCATCGAGCCCTTCATTTTCCAGTGGCATTTCCACCAGGAGGAAAGCCATGCTCTCAACATGTAAGAAGAAAAAGCTTGCTTCTAACAAATGCTTGGTTTGTTAAAATATAGCAAAATACACATTTCTTTTGTCTCGCAAGAAAAGCTTCTGTTAATCTTAAGGTCCTGTGTTGGTGTGGTGCATACTACCGGGTGATTCAGAGTGCTTTGCGAGTCTTACTGAGTTCTGAGTGGTGAGGTATAACACCTGCTTGTGAATTACTATCATAGAAACTGAGGTGCAAAAACTACATGAGTTATACATAGCAAGATGGCAGGAATCGAAGCCGTGTAGTTTTTGACTAACAGCATGTCTAACAGTATATGCTTCTTGTACCATAACCCAATATTTTGAGGGGATTTTTGGAGGGTTTTTCTGCATCAATACCTAGAAAATACCAGAAAAGGAAGCCTGTTCTGTTAATCAGAGAATAGGAGGTCACAGTTCCAGTAGCCAGTGCAATGAGGAGTACTGGGGAAGCTGGATTTTGTGGGGCTGAAACATAAACTTGCAGTTGAATCGGTTGCATCTTGAAATACACTATGCAACATAAAACAAGATGCCAAAGTATGTCTTGGCGTTGGATTTCTTTGTGCTGGATGCAGGCGTACAGGATGATGGCATTGCTGCTAGCCTGTTCTAAAAGGTATAAAAAGAAATACAGGTTTGGGAAAATCAGAATATAACAATATGTATGTGAACACAGTGGTTAGTAGTAAATGTAATATGTAATAAATGTAGTTTATTACCAACAACAAAATTGCTGTTGTCTTTTCCTAAATAAAAGGAGAGAATGGCAAAAACGAAAACTTGGCAAGACTAAGGATAAGAACAGGAGAGGTGTAATTACAGTTTACCACCTCTGATCAGCTGGCACAGTTTATTTGGCTTCATGGCAGGGTAGAGCAGAGCTTTCAGGAGATTTTTAAAAGTAGAGTAGGGGAAGTAAGTATAAACGTTTCTCTGTCTCCCTGAATATAAACAGCAGCAGAAGAAAGAAGCGAGACATAAGCGAGAAGAAAAGTAGCTGTGAGCTCTTTCATAGTAAAACTGTAGTCTTTGTAGTCTTTACATGAGGGAAAGCTGACCAGCAAAATGAAAATTATTCTTCCTGAGTCAGAACTAGTGCTGAAAACCCAAAATGTTTGTGTATTTACAAATGACTTTTAAATTGTACTTTTATGTATCCGATAAGCCATGTTTTAATTAAGTGCCTGTATACTATAGTTATGGTACCGTGTATTTTACTGTAATGTAAAAATTTAGTAACACAAAAATACGTTCAACAGGGGTGTTTTTTAAGTACCATCTGTGTTCAGTTATTTGTAACTATCTCTTTCTATCTGTAGATAATCTCTGTGACAGGATTTGTTGATAGTGACAGAGATGACCTCAAACTAATGGCCTACCTAGCAGGTGCCAAATACACAGGCTATCTGTGTCGCAGCAATACAGTTCTCATCTGTAAAGAGTAAGTGATTTATCTCTGAAGTACTCACGTTCTCTGTTGCCCATTGCCAATTAGTGCTTTTCTTAATGTGAGGTGCTAATTACATCTCATTATAAGAATGTTAATTTTAATCGTTAGTGATTTGATAGCAATAAACTTAGTGATGTTCTTTCTTGAACTAAATTACTGCACACTGTTACATGATAAATTTGGGCTTCTGAAGACAGGCAAAAGAGAAGTAATTTCTAATTCCGCTGTTGTACAATATTTTATCAGTGATGCGTACTGTTATATCATCTATACATAAAAAATATTTTTTAAAATAATTGTTTTAAAATGTTGGGGGTAGGAAAATTAAGTTAAATCTGGGTCTAACTGGATTCCGTTTGGGCCAGAAATACTCTCCTAATTGACTTGTTCTAGCACATAAAGCAAAAGTATTTTTCAGGGTATCTACTTTGTCACGGTTAAGATAGATCATAGGCCAACACAGAAATATTGGTGTTTTAGGTTTATTATTAGAAATTGCTATTTTAACTATTTTATTGAAATACAACTTTTTTTTCTTCATCTCTGAACGATAAGGCCCAGTGGCTTGAAGTATGAGAAAGCTAAGGAGTGGAGAATACCATGTGTAAATGCACAATGGCTCTGTGACATACTGCTAGGAAATTTTGAAGCTTTGCGGCAGATACAGCACAGTCGGTATACAGTATTCAGTCTTCAGGATCCACTTTCTCCTAGTCAACATCTAGTTCTAAACCTTTTGGGTAAGAGCATCAGTCCCAAAATCCTGTGTTCTGTAGCATTTATATATGTACCTGTTTAGTCGATAGAAGTACATGTCTTCTGTTATAAATAACTTTGCAATGGTTTCATTTTTGTTTTGTGCTTCATTTCCTAGATGCTTGGAGAGTCCCATTAAAGGTATCACCGGAACTTCTAATGGTATGTTGAATTATTGTATATATACAGCTATTTTTGTAAGATTACTCTTTAGTGTTTTTAATGTATGAACACATGTATATGGTGTGAGCAACATGCCAGAGGGACTTACACAGACCCGTACTTAACCTCCTGGCTTTACTTCCTGCTAGTGTCCTCTCTATTTTATTTTGAGAAATCTGAGAAATAATCTTTTGCAGACCTAAGAACTGCACTGTGATGTACAAAATCAAGTTACTGTTGAGACATCTTGCGCTCGTGCTTTACTCTTCAATTTTTACATTAGAGCTTTAGAAAGGGCTTACTGTTTTTTGAGTCAGTACCTAACACTTTTCTGAAAATCAGGCCATGTAAGGGTTTTTAAGGCATAGCGCCAAAAATCAGAATTCTGTTAGAATATTGACTAAATAGATAATATAAATTAAGGGTGGAACTACTTTATATCATCTCTTTGAAATATTCTAAGAACTAAAACCATGGGCATATATACCATGTATTTTATAATTTAAAAACATAGCTTGCTTTAAGACACCAAATTAAGTGGGAGTGTTGATCTGCTTGAGGGCAGGAAGGCTCTGCAGAGAGATCTGGACAGACTGGATCAATGGGCTGAAGCCAACTGCATGAGGTTTAACAAGGCCAAGTGCCGCGTCCTGCACTTGGGTCACAACAACCCCAGGCAACGCTACAGGCTTGGGGAGGAGTGGCTGGAAAGCTGCCTGGNAAAATTTTCACTGAAAGAGTTACCAAACATTGGAACAGGCTGCCCAGGGAGGTGGTTGAGTCACCATCCCTCGATGTGTTTAAAAGTCGTGTAGATGTGGTGCTTGGAGACATGGTTTAGTGGCAGACCTGGTAGAGTAGGGTCAATGGTTGGACTGGATGATCTTAAAGGCCTTTTCCAACCTAAATGATTCTATGATTGTATGATTCTATGAAGAAGTGTAGTTGATAACCCTGGAAGAACCCTGGAATTTACAGGAGTGTAAATTAACAACAGTAAGGATATAAAGAATGTACCTTACAAAAGATAGAAAACATTAGGTTTTGTCATGTAGTGTATTCTGTGAAACATGCAAAACATGAGACGGGCATAAGAGCTGAGGTGGAAACTGCAACTTGCCTTCTGAACTGTTTCCTTGTTCTGAATATGTAGAAAACTATTTCAGTTTTTGTATTGTAAATTATTTTTCGATTTCAGATTTGTACTTGATAAATGATTTCACAGTGTCTGTCTTGACATAGGTAAATCCCAGTTTGAGCTAGTGAGCTTTCAGTTCATTCATACAGCAGATGGCTGTCAAGATAGTGTTTTATATTGCACAAAAATGTTTTGCCATACCTCTTGTGTTCTGGATCACTTCTTATCTCAGTTGTTTTGTGTACTCTTCAGAGAAGAGGAGCTTAGTAACTGTCATAACTTAGTTTGTACTAATACTTCAAATGGGGTTTGGGTGCTACTTGTTGTTTTAATACCTTTCAGCTTTAGAAATAGCCACTACTACATCTCTGGCCATATGTTTGAAATGTTCTTCTGCAGACTTGTTTTGTGGGTCCGTAGGAAACTAATTTTTAGGAAATTAACTGCCTTTAAAAATTTGTGTACTTCATATTTTCCTGAAGAAGGATGCATTCCACTAGTGGCAAAAGAAGAAATCCTTGAAGAGATTCAGTATGCACTGTTAATATTTAAAATGGCTTTTAACTAACTCAGTTTTGGGTTTGTTATCGCCACCCTTTGTGTCCCCACTGCAGTTGAACTCATCTTAAAATCAGGCGTGTGCCTTCTTCGTGTGACTCAAACCAGGTGGTGGTCCATATTTTGTCTTATGTAGTGAATGGAGAGAACCTAGGTGTCAGAAAGCCTAATTTAGTACCTCCCTTTCTGTATTTACTATATGGGGACCCTTTTTGCCCATGGGAAATGAGTATCTTGTAATTTAGATGGAAAGGGACTTCTGGAGGTAGTCTTGTCCAGCTCCCCTCAGGATGCCCACCTATGAAGATATGATTTGGTAACAGAAAATGCTGGGTATGTGGAAGTATCAGTCAAGGTACTTCACTGCCTTCAGAGCAGGTATTTCTGTTTGTCTTGGGATTTAAAGTATGGCGTCTTCTTTTGAGGACAGCTGTCTATCAGACGGTGTTGATGCTATCTACCTTTTGCATTTTCATAGTTGAAATGTCTATCAAAAAGTGAGCACGGGCGCTTTTCTTTCCAGCTGCTCTTACTGTAGTGATTGTCTAGCATAAAAACTCAAGTCCCTGAGAGCAAGGAACAAACTCCCGTGGCCTGTTCCTCCCAAAGGACCGTCCTCACAGCGAGGCTGGAATAATGCTGCCTGTCTTTCTGGTCCTGTGCCTCTAGCATTCCTCATTAAATTTCAGGTGTAGATTTGAAGGTTAAAAAGGAATAGTCACAGGCTCCTGCAAGTGGGAGCTGTGGTTTCAAGTTACTCAGGCCAGGGAGAGCCCAGAAGCTTCATTTCTCTGCTCCTGGGCCAATGGTCTAGTGGCTGATATAGTACTGGGGAGGCAGGAGTGTCTGCCCAGTGAGTACCTGAGCATCCACTGGAGCTTCTGTTTAGGGAGCTTAAAACACAGGTGCCAGTGTTTTCTGTTGATACTTAAGCACCTGGAAGAATATTGTAGTCTTCATGTATTTAACAAATGGTCAGGTTTTTTACTCTCTCATTTAATTCTTTGGGTTTTCCATTGATGATTGTCATCTTTCTTTAAAGGAAAAAAAGTCCTACAATATCTTACTTGGTATACACTTAAACGGTTCCATAATGTTGTGGAGAAGCTTTGGTTAATGCGCAGCTTTGCTCTCGAGTCAGTTGTGTAAGCAATAGGTGCACCAGTGTGCATTCAGTAGCGTGTCTTTTTCAGTTGTGTTTAATTTTCTTTAATATAGTCTCAGAATATTGGTGTGTAGTTTTCCTCTCTCAGAACTTGGTTTCCCTGCTCAATTCAGCTATAAACATGTAGATGATCTAATTTCAGGGTGTGAGGTTGCCTTTGAAACCAAAGCAAAATGAATCCAGTCTTCAGCCATCTTCCAAAAGAGCAAGGTAAGAATAGTGTGCAGTCAGTGCCAGTAGTTCTTAATTTACTTTTCCACGGAAGTGTCAGGTGGCCATCAGTCTCGTTCCATCCTGTGCCCTGCTAATTGAAATAACTATCAGTGGTTTTTGCATATTGCCAGCTACTCAGCTGGCAGGAATAAAATAATAACTAGAGGGTGAAGTAGTAAGAGAATTGGGAGAGAACAGAAGCAGGAGAAAATGTCCTGTTCTCAGCATAGCGATTTTTTCTTCAGAAGATTGATCCTGCCTAATTCTCATTCATCTGAGTACTTTCAGTGATAAAAGTTGCAAGAGTGTGCTTGTCTAGTTTTAAAATAATAATACAACGTTGGGCCCAAACTTCACATTCTGCTGTATTTCCTGTATTTTGTAGGATTGAAGACCTACCACCACCTACTAAAAAACTCACCCCAGAATTGACACCAATGGTGCTCTTCACAGGATTTGAACCTATGCAAGTTCAGCAGTACATTAAGGTGACTTTCATGTTTATCTCTGGTGAACTACTTTGAAAAATCTGTTGACTTTTTTCCTGACGTTGAATTTTTGCTATCTAAGACTTGATTAGGATGCATCTAGTGGATAAAACCCCATATGTAATGGGGCTGAGGTTAGAGTGTAGATTTATGTGAAATGAGTTTTATTTGGTAACTGTTCTGCTTTAGTTAACTTCTTCATGCTTCTGGGCTAGTTGTTTCTTATTTCCATATGATTAATTTAAAAGCAAGAAGGCCCCTTCTGCATTTGCTTTTAAATCAGCAAACTTCATGACCAAATTTATGTGAGAAAAGTAGTGATGGTTGTACTGGATGAGACCCAAGACTCTTCTAATCTAGCTGTTTTCTCTAATGCCAAGTGCTTCAAAGAAAGCTGACGACAAAGGTTATGGCAGATGTGAGATAAATTCCCATGGAGATTTTGTTCTGTTCCCTAATAAAGCTGTCCCAAAACTTAACTCTAGATAATTTACAACATTCATTTAACGGTATAAAAATCCAATCACTCCTTGAAACTTAATAACTACTAAATATTTGTTCCAAAAGAACTTTTCATTTGTGTTATGTCACATGTTAGCTTAGGTTTGAGGCACAGGATTTTTCTAACTGTTGACCTCAGTAGTGCATGAAAGATCTTGACACTGATGCCTGCTCCAGCTAATCAAAAGTGAATGAGGCCTAGTCAGTGTGCTCAAAAATATCTAATATCTTCTTTATTATACCTGAACTTATTTTTAAAGTAGTAAAAACTTCAGAGTTTTTTCCCTTGCAGTTAGAGCTTGGTATTAAATATTTTGTATATCACATAAAGTTCCAGTGTCAGCTCCTCATTTTCTGTACTGGGTTAATTTTGTGGTGAATCTGTTTTGGTAACAGCTATGGCTCACAAATATAAAAAATGAACTTCAGCCTCAAGGCTTGTGAAATTGAATCTAAACTTGACAGTGATATCATCAAGACCCTTCAGAGTTTCGATACCTAGCTGAGGCTGGATACTTCCCATCTTCTTGAGATGGAGGGGTAGTCTTTTTTTTTTTTTTTTCCTGTATGCCCAAAGGGTTGCTTGAACATCAGGATGGAAATCTTACAAGATCTGCACTCATAGGTATTCAGTGTTTGGGGTGAATATGAATTAACTATGGAAATAACAGACTTTGCCTTTCATAGGTGCACAAGTGTACTCTTCACAATGTGTTTATACATAACCTGAAGGAAATAAATAGTAGGTTCAGTGTCATTGAATAATGCTTTGGTGTGTTGTCTTTATGCAAACTATTGAAGTAAGCCAGCATGGTAAAGAAAAGCTTAAAACATTGTCGCTGTCTATCCTACTGGTTCATTATTATCAGAGCAGTACAGAGATACCAGAGATACCAGAGATCTTTCAGGTCTTCTAATAACCCAGTAGGCCTTCTCACTTGGGTGACTCCTGATGACTGTTGTAATAAAATCACTCCAGTATGTTAAATATTTATACTTAAAGATACTGGTGGATTTTATATTTCTTTTGTGCAAAATGCTTGCAATAGAAAATCAGAAATCCATGGTGCATAGATACGAAAGCTGTCCAAATATTTTTTTCATTCTTCAAATTTTTATGAGAGGAAGCACTCTATTTGTAACTAACACCTATGGTAATTTGGTATGCCTCACCTGTTCATTAGTTGTATTACTAATCTCTTCAGATAATGACTTGTATCTTAACTGACAAGATAGCAACTGTGAAGACTTAGTTTAGGTTTGGTAGTTTAAACCAAGGAAAATGGGGTAGTTACTCAGTATCATCAAAAATACATGGGGAACTAGTGTATTTAAAGAATACGTATTTTTCATGAGATGCTTTGCTCTTCAAAGAAAAGACTAGCAAAATTAAGTTTACTGTGGCTACAGGGTATATTACACCTTCCATAGAAAAGAGCAAAATCATTAAATTTTCAGCTTACTTAACAGCATGTTTCACTTAAAGATTTTAATTTGTATCTTATAGTTACTTCCTTGCTAAAACAAAACAAAACAAAAAAACAAACAAAAAAACTGCAGAAGCAGAATGTAGCTTTCAGTCTTGCCAGGTTAAATTTATGTCTGGAAATACCTGGATATTCAATGCTGTAAATTCTGTCCTTTAATCATCATCAGTAAAGGAATGGCTCTAATACAGAACTCTCCCATATTTACTGTTTCGTTAGGAGCTTAGTTTTATTCAATGCTAATGTTGTTACTAATTTTTTTCCTCCAGTTTTTAAAGGACTATTCCATTCTGATTTGTGTCTTATACAACTTTCAGAAACTATATATCCTTGGAGGTGAAGTAGCAGAATCTGCCCAGAAATGTACCCATCTAATTGCCAGTAAAGTGACCCGAACTGTCAAGTTCCTGACAGCAATTTCTGTAGTCAAGCACATAGTAACTCCAGAGTGGTTAGAAGAGTGT
This sequence comes from Burhinus bistriatus, assembly GCA_013397275.1. NCBI lineage: Eukaryota > Metazoa > Chordata > Aves > Charadriiformes > Burhinidae > Burhinus > Burhinus bistriatus. Next base: position 254,330 of record VYXH01008235.1, read on the forward strand.
TTCAAATGCCAGAAGTTTGTTGGTAAGTTAAACTAGTATCAACTTACATAGTAAGCCTAAGGTTTGCTGTATGTGAAGAGGGCATGCATATTTAAATACACTTCATTTTTTTGTCTTCTGACTTTAGTGTCTCCTGCCAATTTTCTAAAGAGTTCAGTTTTGAAAGCAGAGATTTTAAAGTCTACAGCTGACTTGCTGACTTAACATAGTTCGTAACTTATGTTTAAACAATGGTTCTAGCAGCTAGTTTGTATTTCACTTGAGGTAGGTTATGTTGGTATCATTACATAAAGCTGTCATAAGAAGAAATTATGATTTGGGTTTTTTTATTAAGTTCTGTTTCAACAGAACATTTTGTTTCATTTAGTTTTCATTTGATTTAATACAATTTCTTTCCATTAAATGAAGTAAAAAAAAATACTTTAAAAGTTGGCTTTACTGTGATTAAATAGTTGGATGTTGTTAAGCATTATATTTCTTTCTCGTGTAGCCATTTGTAGATTTGGTTACATTACCTTTTAAACCCCAAATGCTTTTGTTTTCAATAATTCTTCTAAAATATTAGTTGCAAAGAACTAAGCCACTGTTGGAAATACATACAAAAATGCATTTAAATAATTAAAATTTATTAGTCTAGTACCGTAACTGTGTTGGAATATATCGACTTCGTGTTTGCACTGCTTTTCTGTTGACAGCTGAAAAGAAAAAAAACAGATGGTTTAAGTCTACCTGACAAGGGTCTAGGATCTGAAGAAAATCTTCTTAAAGGCTGATTATTTGTTTTATGTTTGGTTTATGGGTTTTATATAGTTTGAAAGGAGCAAATACATAACATTGCTGCCTAACCAACACAAAGACTTAAATCTATGGGTAATTAACCAATAAACCAGCAAACTTTTTTATAAATCTGGAGAAGGCAACTTGCTTGGTTCAGCATCAGTGAACTGAGCAATCAATCCATCTGAAAGCTGTTAAAAGCTAAAGAAGGTCTGGGGATACAGAAGGATGACTGTTTTGATCTAGGACTTGAAGTACTTGTCTACTGAAATTTAGTCAATTTGTAGCTAATGGGCTGCATTCACTTTTGTATCTAGTACAATGGTGGAAAATGTGGCAATTGTTTAGAAAAATTGTCCTACTGATTTTCTTTGTCTCATGGAAGAGTATTAACACCATCTCTTACAGGTTGTCAGAATTATCCTTGGAAAGACCGATTTGTTCTCCATAAAAGTTCTATTTTTCTTTAAACTTAGCGGTTTTGAATTACATCTGATTTAGAAATGTATTTGACATAGCTTTTTGTGGAAAGATAAGTTGGCTGAAATTCCATACCTAATAAAAAAACCTAACAAAAATCAGCTGAATAACAGGACAAGGAAAAGAGATGGAAATTTTGTTCTGTTATGGCTGTTTGGGGGGCTGAAAACGGTTTCTGGGCTCTCATAGGTTGTCACAGTAATTTGAATTTAAACTTAATCATTCTGCTCCTTTGTTTGTTGACAATCAACAAATAAAAGTTTGCAAGTTCCTCTGATAAGTTAGAAAAATGGACTTCATAGGATAGTGGTTGCTGCTGTTTACAAAAGTGTAAAATACACACACAGTTTTATTCTCCAAGTAATCATGGGTCATCCTTGTAAGATGCCTAGTAAAAGGCAGTATAATAATCATGTTAAAATTAGTGAGTGTTTACCATTTAGAGTCACCCTCCCACCAATATTTTCGGATCATATTAGATCCTGGGGTACGTGGATGTTTTTGTCTTTCGTGCATTACATCATCACTCTTTCTTTTGCAGATGAGCAGAACTTTGTGCTCAGAGATGCTGAAGCTGAGGTGCTGTTCTGCTTTAGTTTAGAGGAGTCTCTAAAGAGAGCACAAGTAGCTCCACTGTTCAAGGTATGCAGTTTAAAAGAACATTTAAATACTTGGAGCTTTTAAATCTATTTTTTTTAGCATTGAGACCACAGCTTTTGTAGTCAAGGGCAATAAAACAGACTAGCATATAACATGAAGCATTTGTTTTAAATTTTATTTTTTACTTTATGCCAATTTCCTGCCTAGGCAGGGGCCTAGGCCCCTCCAGAGAAGACAGATCAGTGGTAATTAAGGAGAACTCAACAGCTGATGAATTTGTTGCATAAGCTGTGGTATCTAACATCAGCTTACAAAGCCTGCCCCATGATGGTATAAGAGAATAGTCACATGATAATAAAACTTGATGTCTTGCAGAAATCAGTTAACAAAATAATGCTTATTCTTATTCTTTCTCTTGTCTTTTTAGGGAAAATATTTTTACATTACACCTGGAATTTGTCCCAGTCTTTCCACCATGAAAGCTATTGTGGAATGTGCGGGAGGAAAAGTATTATCTAAACAACCTTCTTTTCGAAAACTCATGGAGCATAAGCAGAATAAAGTGTGTACAGTGTTGCTTTCTAAAATATACTGGTAATATCTTACTGTGCTATTCTGAGCTTACAATTAGTTTTCTTTTGTTTAGAGTTTGCCAGAGATAATCTTGATTTCCTGTGAAAATGATCTTCACTTATGTCGAGAATATTTTGCAAGAGCCATAGGTATGTATATGGTATGAATGTCATTTGAACAGTATAACTGTTTTTATTATTATGATTATTATGATTATTATGATTATTTTACAAGTAGACATCTTTTGAAGCTTTCAGGTAATAATAGAGGAATTTGTGGTCTATCCTGCAAACCACGGAGAAATCTGAGCCAGCTCTTTGCTAGGTATTTCTAATACAGGTATTTTATAGCCAGGTCACCATAAAAATCTGTGGAAGGTAGACTTGAACATGAGGCTTCCATCCCGCCTGAGGCAAGATTGCTGTCTTAGTATTCATCAAGTTAGTTAAAAGTTTGGGGATTTTCCACTTTACCTATTCTTACTTCAGTGTAAAACCCCAAGACATGCTGTATTTGTTAACAAAGACGTGCACTGGAAGCCTAGTGAAGTGTGTGATCTAACGGTAGGGCCCTGGTGGTGATGGGGCAATACTCCCTTACGCCTTTGGGTGAAGAGCAGAAAGGTACAGAATGGCCCCTCCTGACAGACGCAGAATGAGGCAGAATGTCTTTGTAGGGTGTAAAATGGATGCATGTTTTTTGATATTTTCAGATGTCCACAATGCTGAGTTTGTCCTGACTGGAGTACTTACTCAAACACTGGATTATGAATCATATCCTTTTTGTGTAAAGGCTGTCCGCTGCTTGGGGAAGTATGGTTTGCTAAAAGTTTTTCTTAATTAGGAACTAATTATTTATAAAGTTTTAGGATGTGTAAGTTTACTTGATAGGAGGGTAGTTTAACACCCAGAAACCTAGCTTAAATTCAAAGTGGAATTACTTTTTGATAAGAAATACTTCAGTAACAATAATAGAATGTTAAGCAATAGCAAAAAACCCTCGTCACTAAGGAAAACGTCTGTCATTAATTACTTGCAGATGAGGAAAATAGCTTTTTACTGAAGATTATAAACCCTCTTTGATAAATGCAGTGTAGGGACCAGTAAGGGTTCTATGTCTTTATGTATGTTTTTTATAAAAGTTCTATTTTGCAGTCATTTCTTAAAGTTGTTCTTTCTTAACAAACGTACATATAAATTTACTTGATGGATAGTGAAATGCCTTACTGCTTCGGAATCCTTGGAGCATTAAATCTAGCTGTTCAGCCATTGTACAAAGCAACTAAAACTTCCTGTGGATGCTGTTTTCCAGCTGTTTTCCTAGGGATGATGAGCAGTTTAAAGCAGGAAAGCAAAAATAAACTGCATCTTTTTTAGGATGTGTAATTTTATTATGCTGAAACATAATTTACTATGTTTTGTATTATACTACCATTTTAAGAGAGCCCACTTTACCTATCATGATTAGCCTGTTTTTAAACATTTTAACGTAAATGATGGTACTTCAGCCAAAAGTGTAATTTGGATGTAAAAATAAAAGGGCTTGCTATCTATTAAATTATGGATGTTGAAGATGAAAATGTTTTGTACTTTATTTTTATTTCTTATACTCTATTTTCTTTTATATTGATATTTTGCCCACATTTTAAATAAATGTACTTTTAAATGTTTTACTCTATATTTTAGTGGTGGTTCATTTTTTTGAATACTGTGCAACAGTGGCACTCTGGTAAGAGTAAATTACTCAAATCTTTTTCCAAGTAATGTAAAATTATTTTAAGCTTATTTTACTAGGTATGTTTTAATATATGAAATCCCAGTGCTTTAAAGGGAAATCGTTGTAAGTGTATATATGTGTTTTTACTGCAACAAAGAAATAGCTTGAAGGAAGGAGAAACTATAAATCCGCATATTATGCTGTTGTGGTAACTTTTGTTTGTATAGTGAGTTTTACTAAATAAATACTAAAAAACAGTCTCCCAAATCTATACTCAGTTGTATTTCCTAATACACAGTTCTAATAATCTGACTTTGCCATTTTTATCAGTTTAGATTCTAGTAGATGAAAACGTTATCCTAAAAGCATTTATTCTTTGATCAGCAAGCCATTATACTCTGGCTGTGAATTGCAGATATCCACTTGTCTGGACGTCATCAAGTGTATTATAGCACCTTGTGAACCATTCACAGAACAATTCAAAATACAAGATAAAAAAAATACTTTAAACAATAGCTTATCATGCTGTTTTTTCCGAACGTTTTGTATTTCTAGGCAGAACCATTTTACAGAGAAGCTTTTACAAATACAGTATCATAAGCTGCTATTTTTAGCTTATACAAAGCTTTCTACAGAGAAATTATTAATTTCAAATCTCTCTTTTGTGCTATGGCTTTAAAGGTAAATCCACCTGATACTTGACCGCTGTTTATGTTGCCTTTCTTCCCATGCCTCAGTTCAACAAAGTGCTTAAGCGAATGACAAATTCAAGCTGTAACAACCCAGTGGGAGTAAATTTCAAGATGAGTGAAGTCCCACGGAGGTCAGTACTGTGCTTGTTGCCTGCTATTACCAGCTCTGGGTTCCTCAGCTATCCCAATTTATTCCTGTATTTGGTGTTTCTGTTGTAATCAATATGGGGCTACATGGTGATAACAAGAATGGTATAATTCCTATCAGTGTGACTTTTGGTTAGATGACAACATGTAGTAAATGAGAATGTTAATACTTTGGCTCAGGATGGTTTTTGGTGCATCAGAGGTTAAAAGGTATGGTACAGGGTTGGAAGAAAATGGTATTTTTCCCCAGATGCCATTTATTTGTAACAACAGAGTGACGTGCTTTTTCTTAGTGTGATGTTCAGCTATCCATAATAGTTTCCTCTTCGTTATGAGACAGATTAAGAAAAAGTCTTTAACGTGGAGACCTAAGTTCGGAAGCCGATGACATGGTTTTATGCTTTAACGTTTAAAAATAGTAAAAAAAGGAGGAGGGAATGCAGTGGGAGTTAATTGTTGGCTGATGAGCTGTTGTGCAAATGACTTAAATTGTTCAGACACGTAGACCTACCTCGCAAGTCTGGTCTCCCTTTACTGTCAATGGAGGGAGGGAATATCTCTAAAACCTGACATAATTAAAGACCCCTGCAGAGAGTGTGTCTTTTAACAGTTTAGCAAACTAATTTACTTACGTACATCTTTTAGAATACACGAAATAGGTGAGATGAATCCCACCCTAAAGAACTTCAGTAATTCATTGCATAAATTACGGTTTTTTTACTGGAGGAAAAAGTACACCTTTTTTTTTTTTTTTTCTTTTTCTTCAAGTACACTTCAGAATGTGTAATGCTGAAATTACCTAAATCTCTGTTAATCTCTGTATGGCTTAAGACTTCCTCCATTATACTAGTTACCAGGTTGCAGAAAGTTTTTGGATGCCTTTTCCTTTAAAACAAGGATCAGCCTTTGTAGCGTTTGGGATTTTGGAAATGTTGTGATACATAAAACTTCTTACCTTGAATAAATACTTTCTACCTGTCATGCATTCAGCATATCTTCTGGATGCCTTACAAACGATGAATTGCCATATCAAATGTAAATACTGGTTTCAAAAAGAGAGATATGCGTGTAGTGAATCAGTAGTGCTGTTTAACTGTACAGAAAATCTGTTTAACTGTACAGAAACACAAGGCATATGAATCGGCAGAACTGGGTTCTAGAAGCTAACAAGACCTACTAAAATAGCTTTTTGCAGAATGAAACTTAGCACTGAGGCAGGAGAGGCAAAGAGAAAGCAGGTGTGAATGTGTTAGTAAGTTCTGCCTCAGCAACGGGAACTGTAGTCTCAATGATGCATTTATGCCTCAGTAAGAGTTCTTGCCTTTTTTAGGATTAAATTCTTCCACGTTTTCCACAATGAAGCAGTGTTGAGGATTTATAACACCTTTGCCAAAGGCTACTAGAGTTAAGAGACATGTGAATGCAATAGCATCTGAAAGGTAAATTTCTGTATGAAAACTATCCAAAATGCTGTCAGATACTGCATAGAGAAGCTTGAGGAAAACCAAATGCAATCATGGAACAAATGAACCCCGTGGGAAACGTGAGTGGTAATGCATCTGTTTCATCATCAGTGGAGACAGTGTGTTTATTTAGCCAACATACAAGTATGACTGATTTGATTAACCTTTCAATTAGAGTAAAAAACAGAACCTGCCAAGAAATAGTCTTTCAAGAACCGCAGGAGCTGTCCAGAGCCAACTGGCTTGCACAGATGTTGCTGTGCATGTGATTAGTGATAAAGGATTTGATGAAGTATACTGGTACTAGATTGCTGTTATGAACATGCTTTTCCTTTGGTGGGAGGTCATAATACTGAAGTGTCTGTTTGATCCCGTCTCCTCTACTTAGGAAAAAATACCTTTCATGTTGTTCAGTTACTTGCAGAAGCATTAGGTCCATAATATAAGCTTACGTTCTTTGTAGAAAATCTGTCTGGATTTTTCCTGATTTTAAGCAGTTACTTGAAGGTAAGTATAGAACATGTCTGTGATAGCGGAGACATTCCATCATTAGGGATCTGCTGGAAGTCAGGGAGACGTGGTCTCCACTCGTTATCCTGCAGTTTTCTTTGCTGTGAGCCATAAAGTAGAATTGTAGGAATTGTAGAAGTGCATCTGAAAAAGACCTCTGGACACCCAGTCAAGTTTTTGGTGTCTCAAAGGATGGAGATACCACAACCTCTGTGAGCATCTTGTTTCTGTATTTTGCTACTGTCAAGGTAATAAATGAGCCATCCTTATATCTAATCAGAATGTCCATTGTTCTACAAGTGGCTGTTGACTCTAATTTCATACCCCTGCACCTCCAGGAAAAGTCTGGCTCTTGTGTCCTTTCTACCTTCCCAGTAGGTAGATGCAAACCGTATGTTCTTAAGGCTGAGCACACTTAGCTCTCAACCTCTCCTTGTGCATTGTGTACTTAACACCCCCTAATTTTCTTGATGGTCTTCTGCTGGACTTGCTCCATTAGATCAGTGTCTTACTGTATGGAGGAGCCCAAAACTGTGAAAAGAGAAAAAAGTACTGGGCACCTTGCCCTTTTTCATGTCTTTTATCACTAGGTGCCTTGCCACGTGTAGCAGCAGGGTTTCCTTTTTCTTTCTTTTCTTTTTGCTGCTAATGTATTTACAGAAGCCTTTCATGCTGCCTTTCACGTATCTTGCTAGTTTCAACTCGGGCTGAGCTACTCCTGAATAAAGAATCAACTGCACAGTACAAGATGTGTAAAACATCTGAGTGGAGCAGATAAGAACGGATGTGTTTAGGAAGGTTGTGCAACTTTGATCTTTACACCGCTCTACTATTAAAAATTCATCACACATTTTCTAGGCGCAGTTTAGTTAGTTTGTCCTACCTCAAAGCAAAAGGGTAGACAAGAAGAAAGTTCTGTTGATGTTTATGTATTTTACATTTAAATATTGTGATGCCTTACAAGGTGCTAGGAGATTGCATAGGCTAATGTATGTTAGGTAAGAATTATCCTTTTTGTGGACAGAAATTACAATTCAGAGAGAAATTTGCACAGTGAGTGCTGAAGCAGGGAATAAAACCCATGTTAGCTAAATTCAAAGTTTACTTTTTGACAGACAGTCAAAGCCTGCTCCCTTTCCCCTTTCTTCTGCCAGTCCTACGCTGCTCTCAGCAAGAATAAAGAAACACCAAAGCAGTGGAGCCGAGGAACAGAAGGAAGAGGCACGCACCAATGAAACAAATAGAGACAGGCTGACCCCTCAGAGAACAAACTTTTGCAAATGACTTCAGGGTTTAATAGGGGTAAGTTTTCCTAGAATTTCCATGGAATAGCAGTAATGAATGTAAAAAATGTTAATAAGGAAGTTGCAGATGTGTTTCGCTTTACCTGTGGGGGTGTGAGATTGAGAGAGACTATCTCCAAAACGATTCCTTTTGCATTCTGCAAATTCTGCAGGAGGCACTGTAGGGTACAGGTGCTTCCTTCTTGTTGCTTTCTTAATCTTCAGAGTCTGTGCTAGTTTAAGAAAAAATACATTTTAGTTGTTATGGTTCCCAAAAGTCTCTGAGCCTGGCTAGTGCTGTGGCATGTACAGACCACGGAGCAGCAGTTCTGACCCAAGCAGTACCTAGCGAACCCTTTTCATTCTCATGCTAATGATGATACTTTCAGTGTCAACATCATGAGCTTGCTGCCCATCCAAGCTCTTTGGAAGAGGAGGTATGATCTGCGTACTGGCTGCTCACTGAAGAGCAGGTTACACTAGCACCTAAGTGGGTTAGGGAAGTGCCTTCTTTTTCTTAAAAAAGCAATCCAGTGTCTCTTTGAAATACAACACGCCCCTCTCAAGGGAAAGGCATGCTTGAGAAGCTTTCTCAGTGGGATACAGGAGCTTTCCCTAGAGGAAGCCAAGTGGAGAGCGACTGTCTGAGCACTCGGGAGGTGCTTGGAGCTCTGCCAAGGGAATTTTAACCTACGGAGTACATATGCAGACAATTGTAAGTGATGCTTGGAAAAATATTCCCACCCTTCTCGATGTGGTGCATCTCTGATCCTCAAGCAGTGTTCTGTCAGAAGGAGATCAGGCTGTGTCTGCCAGGGAGAAAACATGGTAGTCAGGGGGCAGCCCAGATCAGACAGATTGGACGGAGCTTTGAATGGGCCTGCCTAGGATGTTTGGCCTAGCAAGCTAGGCCAAAAATTAAAAAACAACCCTAATTTAAGCTCCAGAGGTCAAATTTTATTAGTATGTCAACTAAAACACTTTTAAATGAAGCAGCTACATCAAAGAGAAAGGAGATGAAACAAGAGATTTCCCTCCCTGCTCTTTGTGGCTCTAAAGGGCTGATCCTCACTTGATTTCATTCAACTTAGGGTGTTGGGGTTGTGGGAAATTGCACAGCCCTTACTGGTGGGCAGGAGGCTTCCCCTTCCACATATTGAAAATACCTTACTAAACAGTGATAACTCCTCACTGTTTTCATGGCATTTGGAATTTGACATTGAAATTTGATATACTCGCAGCTTTTTATGGACAACAACTATGTCCTGCAATCCCTTTGTGAGAGAAGATAGAGAAAGGGCTTTGTCAGAAAAGCTCTGTATTTGAGCTACATTTGGGAAGGCAAGGTTAACCCATGAGGCCCGAAACAACTGGAGCCCATCAGCCTTCCAGAGGCCAGGCTGCAGCAGAGAAAGGAAGAGGAACTCAGTGATATACCAGCCAAGAGACCAGGCGAAGGCAGTTAGCCTTCCCAGGAAGAACCTTCTGAAGAAAAACACGCAAGTATTTTTCACCTGCTCAGAATTTTCTATGTTCTGTAAAGCAATAAAATACTTTCAAAGGAGAAAAAAAGGGGAGAGAAGAGCCTGATTTTTCATGTGACAATGATGGCTTCCAGCCCAGCAGGGAGAGAGGCAGACTGGAGCCACTTAGGCCAGCTTGGAAAAAGATCTGAATTGCAGATGAATCAGGAGGTGTTAAAAAGTTACAGAGCGCTGACTGGGCTGTGTGCTCCAAGGCTGTGACAGATGTGAAGTAAACCAGCTTCATTTTGTCTGCAGTAGAGTTTTGCTGTCTCACCTGGGTAAAGTGCATCCATAGAGCCCTTCTGTGGTAACTCACTCTAGTGTTCAAACCTGAATATTGCTGGAGCTACAGAAATACTACAGACGAGTGTGTTTTTGCACTCTAAGCCCAGCCGGAGGGGAGCCTGGGGGAGGGACCCCGTAGACATCACTGAAATGCACTGGGAGGAAAAGAGGAATCAAAACAGACATATTCTTCATCTTCCAGCATCCTTCAGCTGAGAGGCTCGATGGTTACAGCTCACATCACCTAAGGGGAGAACTCATGGGAGCTGTGGTCCAAGGCATATTTAAATCACCTTTTTAGCAACAAACACAGCAAACTCGTCTTTCCTATTTCTGACTCTGCCTGGACTGCGAGAGAATGAGATCCCATCTCCTTGGCAATACCAGCATCTTTGCTTCTCATACAGTGTGTTGGTCAGTCCAGTGCTTCTTACCCTCCCATTTCATGCCGTTTTTCCCAATGGTTCCTTCTTTTCCCTCTCTTTCTAGAGAGGGCTGCAATGGCCATGTATTTAGTTTTCCAGACTCGCTAGCTCTTGTTGGGCTGAAGACTGCTTTACCTGCCCTCCCAAATGCCACCATCTTTCTGATGGAGTGCCCAGCGCAGTATATAAACTATACAGGATATTAAAAATGCTTCCGATGGCATTTAAAAGTAATATATTTTGTGTCCTCAGCCTCTGATCAGACTCTAAACCCTCCAGGATGCTGTCTGCAGTGTGAGCAGCAGCTCTCATTTCCGCCTGTGCTTTTTGACTTGTCTGTTCCTCACATGAACGCGGGGTCATAGCACGGTTCTGGGGAGGAAATCATGCAGTTTGCTCACTAGCAAGTTCCCCAGAATTTCTTTGCAATAAACGTCCCAACATGTCTGTTTTACAGAGCCCTTCCCTCTCGGTCAGCAGTGACTGATACGACTTCATTTCCTTTCCTACCATGCCAAGAAGTTTTTTATTGCAAACTGCCTTTCTGCTTCCGTGGAACTGACAATATAATAAAGTCTGGTTATTAAAAGAAGTATCTCTCTTGATCTTGGAAACGGAAGTTAGGTAGAAGAAAAGACATTTATAAACTGCTCTGATGTGTTTTGCTGTAAGATAGAGAAATGCACATTGATCAAATGCAAGCTCCATCAAATATCCATTCATTTACATTTGTGGTGAAATGCCAATATTAACAAACCCTTGGAAGCACTGTTACAGCTGTGACAACCCAGAAAAAGCTTTACAAAGAGAGCAAGTATCTCTTCCTAGGATAGCTGATATGGATGAGCAAAGTGGCCAACCTCTGGATCATGCACACACCTGGAGAAAGGCTTTTGTGGTTGAAAACCGCTGTATTTTATCTGGTCATATCATGTGATTAAGTGAAAGACATCATCCCTCCCAACACACTTACTCCCCTGCATCAGTGAGCCGGGCGATGTGAACCCCTGGGAGCATCAGTCACTCGTGAGCAGTACAACAGCAAGGGAACAAAACCTTTCCAAGGGCTGGAGCTTTGATGCTTCTCTCTGCAGGTCATTTCAGATGATAGGCTATTTATAGAGCCATTATAAAACCTGTTTTCACAATGGATGTGAGATGCAGGGACTTCCTAAGAACCAAGAAATGTGTAAGGGCTAAATGAAATATTGAGCTCAATAGTTGGGTCAATGAGGACAACACGGGAATGCAACAGATGTGACGGTATGTGCTGGGATGGCTCCGAAGAACTGAGTCACTGGTCGTCAGCCTGAAGATGGAACAGCTAAGCATCCTGTGGAGGCATAGTACTATCGTGCTTGCTTTGAAAGAGATGTAGGGATAATACCAGGCAAGAATGAAAACTTCATGCTAGTGTCTACAAGTGATGAAAGAAAATGTAGCCTCCTCCCAAAAAAGGTGTGTGTGTGGGATTTTGTGAGGCTAGGAGCCTCTAGGAACTGACAAATTAGTAAATTATTCCATTTAAATTGAAGTATATTGCAAGAAACTGTCAATTTTGATGAGACTAGTTCGGGACTTTTTGACTAGGAAGGCAAAATGAATTATTAAAGTATCAACTAATAAAGTAATTGGAATGAAACTGAGAAGGCAGAAACAAAACATTTTATAGCACTGTAATCAAACCTGCTTCCTGCAGGGAAAATGAAGTGGGAATTCACATTTCCAGTTTTGCAGAAGCATTGCTTGATAACTGCTGAAATGCTACAGAAGGCTTGCGGTTTATCCAAACTGAACAAATCAAGAGAGAAACTTTTCAAGTTTATTTTTTCCTCAAGCACCGCACTGGGGATAACTGCTAACTTATCAGCTATTTTTTGTAGCACCTCTAAGGAAACTGCAAACACAACAACATGCAGCATTTTAGGCTGGTTCCATCATTTATTTCAGTGACCTAACTGATGTTATTAATTATTTAATCTTCACTTACACAGACCGTCAGAAATTCGTCACCCACCCTCCACGTAAAATCTGCACACAGCTGTGCTAGTCCCTACCGAGTGAAGGTGAAGTTTCCATCTTAACCATCCTCTGCATGAGTGGGCAAAGAAAAAAGAGGTGCAGAAGTATAAGGAGAGGTGTGTCCTTCAAAGGACTGTCAGGAAAATTACAGCTTTGGTAGCACCATCCTCCTAAAAAGCACAGCGTGGGAAATATAAAGGCAGAAACCGAGCTCTTTTTCTACCTATAAAGAATTTAATTCCATTTCTTCCCCTCTGAAAAACACTTTTACCAAAGCCCAACTTGCACTGGGTTATGTTTCATAGTGGAAGAAACATGATTCCCAGGCTTCTCTGCTTATCAAATCAGCAATGACAAAGGAGATCGAAGGAGCGGTTGCACTCAGTGCTGCTTTGCTTTGTTTCTTTCTGTAGATGGTCTGTTTTGCTTTGCCGCAGTGAATATGGCTCCTTGGATTTTTAGCAAAGCAATATGCCCCTTTATGTCATTAAAAGAGAATTTAATATGTCAGCAAAGACTGAATTGCTCTCCCTGGGGTTTGCCCTTTAGCTGCTGAATCCAGTAAAGAAAGTCTAGGTAACTTCAGTCCCCGGGGAATGAAAACGTGTTTAACATGAAGCGTGGAAGTAGCTGTACTGACCTCTCTTGCTATTATCGCCAAATTTAAACCTACACCAAAAGCACTGAGGCTGAGGGTAACCAAGCACCAGATGGACAGCCTGCCAATGAGCAACATGGACAGAACCACAGACATCCAGTCTCACCCTCCTGCATTAGCAACCCTCAATCCTCCCCATGAGCGTTGCCCATCGTGGCAGTTTTCTTCCAAAACATGTGGTTTGTGGCTGCAAACATGCAGAGCCAGACCTCTGGTCGTGTTGCTGACTTGTCTCCTGCAGTTCTGTGATCTGCCAGTTTGCAGTGAATCCCAGTTACAGCATGGATGAAAACTCTTAATAATAACAACTCAGCAGCATTAAAAAAGAGTAATAATCCCTGCCTCACTTCTGTCTGTAAAATGCACTGAATATGCAACTTGCTTTGATACAACAGTGAATCTGTGTGACAGTGCTAGTTATTGTGTCTGCACGGAAGAAGATACTAATCATCTTTACAGTGTGATGTGTTGCCGTGTGCTGTTCTTTCAGTCCTGGTTGAGTGTTTGCCACCTGTCCTCTTCCGGACTGTAGGTCAAGACACGTTCCTGGTGGCTGAAAAGTTCTGTACTGTCATCCATCACCCACAACTCCAGCCCCTTTGAGTGACAAATTACCAGTTAACACATGTGGCAAAGGTGTCTATCGTAATTATTACTTGCAGCTTCTCAACATGCTGCTCCTCCTACACAAACAGGTACTGCCGGGCCCTTTTAAAAACAGGCAGGAGGTGACAATAGACAGAGGCAAGACAGTATCACAGAGTACATAGAATCATAGAATTGTTTAGGTTGGAAAAGACCTTTAAGATCATCCAGTCCAACCATTGACCCTACTCTACCAGGTCTGCCACTAAACCATGTCTCCAAGCACCACATCTACACGACTTTTAAACACATCGAGGGATGGTGACTCAACCACCCCCCTGGGCAGCCTGTTCCAATGNTATTACAGGCACACCCATGTGCTGCTTTCTCAGCAAAACTGTAGTTTCAGGGTCCTGTGACTTCTAACAGGAAAAAGAGGATCAGGTGATCAGGCCCAGTCAGCACAGGTTCATGAAAGGCAGGTCCTGCTTGACAAACCTGATCTCCTTCTATGACAAGGTGACCCACTTGGTGGATGAGGGAATGGCTGTGGATGTTGTTTACCTGG
>VYXH01008235.1:276243-338721 GCA_013397275.1 Burhinus bistriatus
CACCCCCCCGCTTTTTGCCCTCTTGTGAGAATGAGGAAAATTATTATTCTCGCCCTATCCCAGCCGCTACAGCTTCCAGGGGTTTATTTCCAGGCACTCTATTTCCAAGGGAGAGCTGAGGGGTTGATACTGCCCCCCTGCGCGCGGGAGTGACCACCTCTGCCCATCTGTCCTGTAAGAAAGGGCGCCTCGTCCTGACTTTGCTCAACCCAAGGGAACTTGGACAGTGTGAGGTGTTTCTCCACCAGGAAAAACAAAAAAGCACAGGCCACTTTTAAGGCTGAAAAAAACCCAACCCACCCCAAAAACCAAGTCCTGCCGATACCTCCACCAACTGATGCTGTTTCCAGTTACAATTTTGCCAGGGCTGCACTCAGAGAAGCAGCCGTGTTTTGGAAGATGGTCAGTTGAGAAGGCTGAACTACCTTCTGAGAGCTCCTGGCCCAGCCGCTGCCTCTGACGATGCGGAAGTGGAGCGGGAGCCGGGGGATCCGAGCCTATCCCCATCCCTGCTGTACAACCCTTGCTCAAACCTCAGCTGAGACTTCTTGCCTGCCTGTGTCTCTCGGCGAGTTTTCCCGGCGGTCACACAGGGCTCCAATGCTTCCCACGGAGGGCTGGTGTGAGACTTGCTTCATTAATGTGTGTGCAGCTCCTTGAGGAAAGTGCTATATATTATAATTACAAAGTGCAGACAGCGATGACAGGCTGAGTCACTTCTGCTGTCCTCACATCGTTCCCCTCCAACAGAACAGCAGCGTCCTGAGGTTAGAAACATCTTTCCAAACACTGACACCAACCTCCGGGCCAGGATGCTGGCTACTGCATGAGCTGTGTCGGTGAATTTGAACCTTTTATGCTAAGCCCGAGCTTTGCCCAGTGCTGCGGACGGTGAGCTAGTCGCCCTTGCGTCTGTGCAAGGCCTGGGACGTGGCGAGAGGGAATTTATGAACCAAACCTACAACGTCAGTCCTGCACCAATGTCAAATTGTGTCCGTGACTTTGATTTACTTGTCTGACTTTTCCCTTCCTATTTAAAACCAGAGTGCCGGTACTTAGCCGGGTAAAAGCTAATCTCAACTCTCTGCTCACCCCACGAGAAGGAAACAGTTTCTAGAACAGCAGAACAAACACCACCTGCTTTCCAGGGACTTTCTCACGTGTAACTTCACAGATACGCAGTAACTGTTTAGTCTTTCGGTGAGGACATTTACGGCTATCATTCGCTGCAAGCACCTGTTTTCACCCAGCTCGTAGCTCGGTTTCTTTGGGAGCGTTATCTCCACTAACACTGATCAGGGAACCGGCAGGGCTGGGGAAGGCGGGAGGACAGACAGGAAAATCGACACGTCCACCCATGAAGAACGATTGAATAAGCCACGCTTCGCTAAAAATATGAGTAACCCCACACCCTGGTTTCCCTCTCTTTCTCATGTGATTTCTTCCAGGTTTGGGTTTTTTGTTTTTTTTTCATTGTTTTTTTTTTTTTTTTTTTTTTTTTTTTTTTTTTTTTTTAATTTTTATTTTATTTTATTTTTAGTAGAATAGGCAAATTTTCTGATTCTGTGGCTGAAGTGGTCTTTAACCTGCTTGTTTGGCTGTTAGTGTGGTGGGGAAGTCATAGAGCAGCCAGTGAGTTGCAAATAGCCTGTTTTTACCCTTAAAGACTTTCTTTCTGATCTAATGACACGGTTTTCAGGCGTTTTTTGATAAAAAATCAAAGGAAAATTACAAAGTAGGGGCTAAATTTAGTAGGGAGGTGCACGCCCAAAATGGGAGGGGAAGGAAGGAGCAGGCAGTGACCCACTCACTGGAGCACGCTGGTGGACGGCGGAGAACTTTCCGCTCAAATCCTTGCCTGAACTCAAGCAGGGCATGGTTTGCAGTTTGCCTGCATCGAGATGGACCAGGAGCACACGCTCCTCCAGTTCAGTGGGTTTGTGAAGACCTTTAGAGCTGGGCGACTGCTAACGTCTCAATTCCTGTTTTGCCTTTTCCAGCTCTCGTGGGCGTCCTCCGCACCTAACCACAGCACCTGCGGGTGTCGCAGCAGGAACGAAGGTGGGAGCTGGGCTGCCTGCGTCCTTTGGCCCCAGCAGCAAGGTGAAGCCTGCGTGATGGCTGTCCTGGAGCCTTCTCTGTGTCACCCCCCTCTTCTTTCACAGCTCTGGTCTTGCCGGCATCCTTCTGCTCCCGGAGGTGGCACTTTGCAGCAGACTTCCACTAGATGGAGCGGTGTCTGAGCCGCAGCAAAGCCGGGGAAAGGCTCGGATGTGGTTTTAAAGCAACTGCAAAGGAAACAGCCATTGAATGTAAAAGGTTTTCCTTTTCCTAAGACTTCTTTATGAAAGGAACGTTTCCCAGCCGAGACAGGTGAGGAAGAGCTCTGTTTCCCTGTAGGGAAATGCAGCTTTCCTCCTGCAACCTGGAATGAAGTGACCTCCCAGCAGCTCCTGCTGTGGGAGGAACAGCCAGCAGCACCAGTGGCCCTGTGTCACAGGATGGTGACATCCTCGTACCATGTCCCTGGGCCTGCTCACTGTCCTCAGAAACCCCTCTCTGTGGTCCTCCCCTCTCTACCCCCTCTACGGCAGGTAGCCCCATCCTGGTGCACTAGGCTTGTGACCATCCTCGCAGCAAGGCAGTGCCTCCCCGGGTCTGGCTTGGCTTTCAGCACCGAGATGCTCATGAGAGCCTCTTGCCATTATCTGGAAGCTCTCACTTCCTCTTGAGCGTCTGAGCTCACCCAAGTTGCAGCATGAGCTGATTTCACCCAGTTGCACCCCTCCTTCTGGGGAAGCCTGGATCACGTGGCAAGTGGGGTCCAGGCAGTGCAGCCTGGACCTCAGGTGTCCAAATACTGCTTCTCCTTGTGTCCATGCTGGGGCTGGAGATGGTGATATCACATCTCCCTCCAGCATGGTGCCTGGCCACAGCCAAGGCGTTTACCTGGATGTGGGAGATCAGATGTCCTCCCAGGCTGGTGCTTGGGGCACCACTTGCCTGGATCAGGCACATCCTGCCTTCCTGGCTTCACTGCCGCCAAATGCATATGTGCATTTGCCAGAGTGCAATGACCACACGTGGCTCTGACCTGCATGGCCCCATGCTGCGGGTCAGGGGTGCCATCTCACTCCTTGTCCCTTCTGGGTTGGCCAATGCCAACAGCTCTGGAGGAGGGTGCCAGCAGAACTGCCCGTGCTGGAGGCAATCTGGAAGAGCCTTCCCCCATGTCTCCTAGCCCTGCTGTTAGCTGCGTATGGGCTTGTCCTCTGAAGTCCTGACATGTCCACTCGCAGAGGCGTCCTGTGGTGCATGCATGTGTTTCAAGAGTGTCAGGTGCTCACGTGAGGCGGTGTGTGTCTTAGAAGTGGTCTGTTGCAGGGATGCAGACACAAGGCTGCAGAATCCCAGACCTGGTGCAACACCATCAGGAGGACATGAGGTGGCACGGGGTGAGGGTGGCGAGGCTCTTTCGTTTGACAGCAAGCCTTCCTTTCTTAGAGATGCACTGTGAGAGGAGATAAGCAGAGAGTGACAAATGGATGACCAAAGATGAAAAGTAAACAAATTAGGGTCAATTAGAGAGGCATGTCCAGCTGCAGACCAGCAGCGAGCCTGAGCTGGCTTTACTGCCAAGTTCCACCAGGCAATGGTCCCTCCGTCACTTTGAGGAACTGCTTTTAAGCTGTATGTGTCTGACGTTGCAGACAACTCTCCCCTCTTTGTAAACGGCAGTGGTCAAAAGATAAATCCATCTGCGCAGCGAAGAGGGTGAAAGCTGCAGGTAGCCTTAGCCCACGTACTGAATAAGGAATAACAAGAGCTGGGGCAGCCTCAGGCAACATATTTCAGAGCTGACAAGCTGGAAGACTTGGCTTCCTTCAAACATACCTGGTCTCCCCAGTGAGTAATGATAATAGGATCCAAGCAGGGAATGAGACATCAAGACAGGCTGAAGGTTATGGCACGCTATTCAGATGAGCCGGGGCCCCGGAGAGGCGGCCGCTTGCTAAAGCTGCACAACTTTTGTCAAGTATGTTTTGAAAACTTTAACTGACCTTGAAGGGTTGGGATTGAAGAAACATTGATCTGTGGGAAGTGGAGACCGTTTTTCTTGCTCTGCAAGGCTTCAGCTAATCAGTGGAGCAGAGCTTTGACTCATGGACCTCTCAGTTTGATGTTGCGGCTCCTGTCCTAAAGACCTTTTATGGCTTTTATGGATGAGGACTGCTTCAGCCACCAGGGAAACACAGTAGATTTAGGGGTGGCTGTTCAGCAATGATTGGGTAACACAGAAGCGATTACTTTGGCATTAGAGAAGGACTTTTTTAGACAGTGCATATAGACAGATGTAAGAACGTGCCTGGGAAACTGGGATGCCCCTTCCTGTGGTTCACCATGGGGCCTGTTCTGGTGTCTGTTCTGGAGGTACACCCACTGAACCCCCATGTGATGATCCCTTCCTGCAAGATATTTACTCTTTTGGGGGGAGGTGTGTGGTGGGATCAGGATTTCCAGAGTGCCTGAACTTTTTCATTCAGTTGCAGACCCAGCTGAACTTTGCTGAATGTTTTATCTTGCATCGTGATGTAGAGGGACAAAAATGTATGACGGAGAGCTTTTCAGTTTCCTGGTCATTTACAATTTAACTGCAAAGGATCAAAAAAAAAAAAAGCAAAAAACCCTATGATAAATTTACATACTTTGTACTGATGAAGAATTACATTATTTGATAGGGGAATGTGTATATTATCTGACTAAAATTCAGAAAAAATAATCTAATCTCATCTATCTCTTAAATCTATAATGAAGTTCACTTTTAAGTGAAACGTTTGGTATGATTCAGCACTTACCTACAGCTGAACTTCAGCATCATGACAGCAGCGCGCTCCCAAGGGCTCCTTAAAACCAAACTGAAGCAAACCAACAGGAGACTTTTCCATAACAGCAGCCGTCAGCTCCTGTGTGGGTACTTTTCTACCATTAACTGCTAATCCTTTTCTAAAAAGCAGTAATTGCCATTAGGGGGGGTTGCTCTCTGGAGGCCTTACGAAGGCACTTCTGTCCATCTGAACCATGCCAAGCTTGGTTCTATTTAGTTGTGCCCATGGATACGCTGAGTGACAGAGACCATGAAATACCCTAGAAAGGTGAAAACACAGATGTGACTCCACTCAGCACGTTTGTGTTTAGCCTTACCATGGTGATATGGGAGAGCAGATCTGCACTAGCAGAATGGAAAATAGGATAGACAACAGGACAGTTTCCCCGTCTAATTCTTGGGCTTCCCAACATGGTTGGCCGCCGTCCACCTCCTGTTCCTTGCTCAAACTACTAGGAGGTCTTTTGTGGGCTCCGCAGGTGATGCCAACCTCTGACTGTGTTTCCAGAAAAAAAAAACCACTTATAACTGTTAAAAACCTGAAGTGCCTTAACTTCTTGTCTGGAGTCCACCACACTTTAAGGGTAAGAGAGGCACCCTGGGTGGGGGGCGTGTGCGTGCATAGAGAGAGGTGTGTTGATCTGTTGTCCTAGACCTATTAGCATACAGCCGTGGAGAGCTGTATCCTAATACAGCTTAACTGTCCCCAGCAAAATTGCTAAATAATGAAGCTCCAACCACAAAACAGTCCCACTGGTTACCCGTGAACCAGAAGAAATTTGATTTGACTTGTGCGCTCCAGCTCCCATGAGTAGGGCTGTCAGATCAGAAGAACATTTTCCTCGGTTCACAGTCAGAGCACGCCTGATCCGGAGCCGCTGAAAAACCAGAGCTGAGTCTCAGCATCCCCTGCAGCCGACCCCGTGCCTTGGCTAACCTGATTCTGGCTGCACTTTCTGGTGGGTGCAGTGTAAAATAAAGCTGTCTTGCTCTAGCCCTGTGGCGTTTTTCTCACTGCTGATGGGAAGAGTTTTGGCTAATGCGAGTGCAGTGAAATGCCAGTTGCTGCTCAGTTAATGTATGCTAAGTAAGCAATTTCATTAGCTAGTAGTCAGTCTGCAGGATAATTTCATTAGTTTGATGTGCATCGTTACCTCTCCTTTCATTTATAGAGGAATTATAAATTTCACTTGGATGTGTATTTTTTTTCTTCCTTTTCTATTTGCAATTTCTCCTCCCTACTTCCTTTCACTGCCATCCCTCCCCTACTTGCTTGATGATATCTTAAAGTGAGCTTTGAATTGTCCTAAATCATGGAATAGAATAGAATAGTATAGAATAGAATAGAATGGAATGGAATGGAATAGAATAGAATAGAATAGAATAGAATAGAATAGAATAGAATAGAATAGAATAGAATAGAATAGAATAGAATAGAATAGAATAGAATAGAATAGAATAGAATAGAATAGAATAGAATAGAGACTATTTCAGTCGGAAGGGACCTACAACAATCATCTCATCCAACTACCTGACCACTTCAGGACTGACCAAAAGATAAAGCATGTTATTGTGGGCATTTTCCAAATGCCTCTTAAACACTGACAGGCTTGGGGCATCGACCACCCCACATCCTTCCCTTTTGTACCTCTTTTCAAAGAGTCTGCCTTTTGGATGTACGTGTACGCAGCCATGTACGTAACCATGCCAATGCCTTGCCCTGTGTAAAGTCTGTGCCAACCTATATCCCAAGCCCGTGCCTGTCTGCTCTCCTGGCAGCTTGTGATGTACCTGTGGTTGCGTGGTTTCGGGGATAGATAGGCTGTTGAGATGTTCCTCTGGGGAGGCCAAGCACGTGGCAGCCCAGCCTTGTTAAAACTTGTCTTCTCCATCTGCCTCATACTTTGCACTTTTCAGGGGAGGGTGCAGATAATATCCATGCTCCCTGACAGGGGATAGAGAGGTCCTGCCTTCCTCATCCTCCTCTTCGTCCCATTGTTGCCAGATGAAACTTCCCTGGGCAGAGGATGCTTGTGCTTGTCATGTGGCTGCGCTCTCTGTACGATGGCATTCCTCACTGACTATATTCACGGACCACATCCAGCCAGCCAGCCAGCAGCGTGCCACGTTTCTTCCTCCCTCCTCTTCTCTGCTCCCGATGAACACGCCGCTGCTCACTCATACCTGCCAGGTTGAACCTCTTTTTTTTTTCTTTGCCAACCAGGGGCTGCTGATGGGGGCTCATTTCTGGGCTAGGTGCTGCCTCACCCGAAGTGGAATATGCTGAGACCTCCCATTCAGAAAGCAGAGACAAGTTGATGGGTGGTGTTTTACCTCTCTCTGAAAATCAAAGTCTGCTTTTTGGAGGCTTTTTCAAAAGCTATTCATGCACTGTTAGTTTGAAATTGTATTTGCAATAACTTATTTCTGGAGCTTTTCTATTGTGCTGTATGTGCTGGCAATTAATTATTGAGGCAGCTTATTTACAGGCAGCACTTACTTTCTTGTAGCACCTCCAATGAGATGTGAATAGCAACATTTTTCATCGCTGGCGCAGAGAGGTAGATACATCCTTTTTCAGGGCAAGACTGTAATCTAAACAATAACTCTGAGAGATATTCAACCTTGGTTTAAAAAAAAAAAGAAAGAGTCAGAAATTCAGCCTTTGAAATCACATGGATTGGCTTGTAAGCCTGGACTTGTTTGCTGCTGGTTTTTTTAAGTTTTTCTCTTTTTTTTCTTTTTTTCTTTTTTTTTTTTTTTTTGGTTGACACTACATAAAAGCAAAGATTGTTCTCAGCTATTCCCATGCTTCAAGGCTCTAGTCTCTATAGCTCTTGCATTGGAGCCCTTTGCAGCAGACTATTAAAAACCTGGTGAATGTGAGTCCCTCTTCCTCCCCTGTCCCTTGTCCCTGGGCAGGACACGTGTGCAGCGTTATCACTTGGTCCTGATAGCTCAGATACCTCCCAACAAGCTACATTTTGCTGGGTAGCTGCAGGTTGGGGACAGTCTGCTGGCTCCTTCGCCACCCTCCAGCACACAACAGAGGCTGGACAGAAAGTTCTGGTGGATGTATTTAGCATCAGCCTCCTCTATCCCGGAGCTTTGGATGATATTCTGTCCCAGGCTGGGGGAAAAGGCAGGACCTGCTGCCTGGGAGGCTGGCAGGGGAAGCCACCTGCAGTCCTCATGGGCTTGTACAAGTCAACATGACAACGGTGTGGCCCATGGTTTCCTGGTTAAAAGTCAAAACCACACTGCGGTGTGTGATTTATTCTTTTCCTTCATAGTAAGTAGAAGCTGTCCCATAAAAGCCAGATCCAAACCAACCAAAACTCAACCTGCCTGAGCAAAGGTATTTTTTCTGCTGTTTCTTCTTCTCTTATCCACCACTTTCGTCACAGCCTGGCGGGATGGGAACTCCATGGCAGGCTCAATACCAGGGTCTGGCTTCCAAGTCTTCCTTCAAAAATTGCCATAGTGCCATTATGGGCTTATGAGTGGACACGGTATCTGCAGGAATAGGCTTATGAGCTCTGCAAGCTGCCCATGCATTTATGTACTTCCTCAATGCATGATTAAGAGCTCTGGAATTCAGCGTGCCCAGATTCAGGAATGATGCTTCTCTCCTTTCATCAGTCTAGTCTACCTTTATTTATGTCCAAACATATCGCTGTAGTGTTTAAGCTCCCTGAGTGCCCTGTTTCGATGCAGGGCACGTGGGCCTGTCACCAGCGGCAGGCAGGGCCAGGCAGATATTGCTCCAAACCAGCTGTGTGTGCCCACGAGCGCTGCTGGGAACATCTCACGCTCCCAGCACCTGCACCAGTGCACAATCCAGCCGCCTCAAGTCCACCTTTAATCATGTAATTCTTCTCCCTGCCTGCTACTGAAGTTGGTTGGGAGCAAAGCAGTGGGAAGGATAATGCTTTCCAAAATCCCAGTCCTTTCCAAAAACCTTGCCTTGCCTTGAAGGGCAATGCAGAGCTGCTCCTGGCAATCACCTGGATCTTTCCAATGGTCCTTTTTCTTCCTTTGGATGGTACCTTTTGCAATGAGCAGCCCACTAATGCAAGACCCCCGTGGTTTTTCCTGCCCCACTCTTCAAAATAACAGCTGTCTTCTTGGAAGGCTCTTTTTCACTCAAAGAAACGCCGTTTTGTCCTGTGTTTTGCTCCCCTGCAGCCGTGGCTCTGAGTTCTGGCACCTGCAGGACGAGGGCTGCTGAGAGGGACCACAGGGCACGTGTGTTTGCACCCCTCCGGTGCCATGCCCGATGCTTTGCCTCTGGCACCCAGCTTGACCCTCCACTGAAGCATGTCCAGGGGCTGCTCCCTCTCCCTGCATTTTGAAGATGTGCTTTAAAATAAAATGAAATCTGCCCATGGTGTCCCAAGGAGACAGACGCTGGAGAAAATCCCCTGCTGATTTTGGACAAGCAAGGTGACAAGCAAATCATTTCCAACTCTTGCTTAAGTCCAGAAGCACATGCTGCCCAAGAAGCATTTTCTGAAGACGAAGGCTCAGCTTTCTCTCACTGTCGCACACCTTCACAGCTTTCCTTGGCTTAAACACTCTCAAACCCTGCAAGGATAGTGCTGTGGATAAACAGATGAGGAGCAGGATCAGGCATCTGGGTTTCAGGCCCCCAAGCCTGTGCTGTTCTCTACCTTCTCTCACCATTTGCACTGGAGCATAGTGGAGGTCACTCCTATCAGGCACAATTTTGTGCCTTTTGTACTTCTTTTTCCACCCAGCCTCAAAAGATGGTGAGCAGATGGAAACTTCTGAAGGATTCAATGACGTTCAGCAGGTTTTGGGTTGAGCCCTGATGCTCTTCATGGGCTGTATAGCACTGGAGACTTTTAAACGTGGTCCTGCCGTTGCATGATGAGTAACCCCGCTCACCCCCAGTCCTCCCAGGTCACATCACTTTGTGCAACAGATATTGCTGGTTTTGAACGTAACGCAGAGCATTTTCTCCTTGCTGTGCCCCTCTTTCCCACCTGTAGCATGCAGAGAAGGGGAGTCCCCAGCCTCCCAGGGTGAACACTGCCGGCGCTGCAGCGTGTATGGGTGCAAAGAAACCTTCAAAGCACCACACTGATCTTGATGTCCTCTCTGCAGCTTCCCGAAGCCAGGCTGCTTGTGGAGGTGGATGAGGACTATTTGGGAAAGAATGACTCACCATTTAAAGTCCTTCAAGTCCACCTCTGCTGCAGATACATGTCCAGCTTCTGTGACTTGCTTCAAAATTTGCTCCAGTGATTTATGCCCACGGGGAGGAGCAACTTCACCTGGGGGAAGGGGTTTGCCTTCATCCCTGTGTGCACAGAGATGCCAGGGTCTAATGTCTGTGAAGTGGCAAGGGTTTCAAAGCCACGCTGGAAATGTTTAAATAAATAAACAGTGGGGTTGGTGTTTCCCTGCCCTAATGGATCTGAACAGGGCCACATCCAGTGCCCACTGCAGCCGCTGCGGGTTTCCCCGGTGACGTGGGCTGTGGTCCAGGCTGCAAGTGAGTGTGCTGGGGTTATCCAGCAGCTACGGGAGATCTGCAGAGCCATAGCATGGGGTAGACGCTGCCACGTTATCGCAACTGATTAACGCCATCCATCAATGCCTGATTAAAATGAGAAGAAATATTTTTTTTTCCTCTGCAGCAGAAGAGCTCTCTTATGCAGAAAGTGCTTCTCTTAATTACCACTCTGTAAACCCTCAGTGAGACAGAGCATCAGCACTGTAGCTTAATTCCTCTCTGCTGTAATAACCTCCTCATTTCGTAAGCGCATAAGGCAGGATAATACTTGTGGGTTTTGGTGGGTTTTTTCCCCTTTCACTTGTATCAGAAGCATCCTTCAACCAGCAATGGAATTGCAGAAGACGTAGACAATAAGACGGCTATTCTTAGAGCAATTGGAGGTAGAGCCATGCTGTAATTTTTGCAGGGCAGGGGAGTTCGTGTTGAGATTGCAGATCCAGCTTTCACAGCTGGCTTGTTTCTATTATTGGCTCATCTGAGCTCCCTCACTCAAATTGTGGGTGAAACCCTGACTTGACTACATCAGTGTCAAAATTCCCAGTTGCTTCAATAAGATCAAAATTTCATCCACTTTTTGGTTTTTTAATGGCATGACATGCTTAATTTGAATAAATGAATTTACTTTTTAAAGTGTTTGCAGCACGGGTACCTTAAACACTTGAAGAAGTGTGTCAGTGGGCACCTGAGAATGTGTAACTGTTATAAAACCTGATTGTGACAAGCAATCCCATAGGAAACTTAGACATTGGTGGCACTTGTATGTAGTAATAACAGTGAAAAGGGCATATATTGAATAGAGGGGAGTGTCTAATGCTGTACGGTGAGATTTGGGCAGGATTTGAATCGTGTGAGGGGGCGGAAGGGACAGACGGATTTGCTTAGAAGATGCTACACTCCTGAAATGCTGGCAAGCACTCGCCAAAAGATTTCGACGAATTTTTGTCAATGAAAATTAAAAGTGTTTTGGTTGGGATAAATGCAAGAGATTGAAGGTAAAATATAAAACAACGGCAGTGGCAGGAGGAGCTGGGGAGCAGGCATGTGGGCAGGGAGGAGCAAAAGCCGCCCTGCGCATCTCCTTTGCTCTGCTGGCAAATGCAGAAAGTGGGAAGTGATCCTTTGTAATGGTTTTCCAGCTGCTTGCTAGGTTAAGAAGGGGTTACTTCAGCTCAGCCTGGAGGCTGGTGTGGTGGCGGCAGGACAGTTGAGCAGCATGGCACCCTGCACCGTGGTCCCATCAGCAGGGATGTCCTGCAGCGACACAAAAGCTGCCTCCAGCCCCTTCCCAATCATCAGGGATTCTTCCATGGCAAAATCCAACAGAGCCAGGGAAAACCAGAAAAGACCTTCTGCACTTAAAAGTTGCTTTTTTTTTTTTCCTTCCATTGAGAGTGGTACAAAGAGCTGGGAAAGGCTGGTTTAACGAGCCAAGGCAATTGGGGAGAGATGAGCCAAGGATGTGGAGAGCAGCCTTAGCATGCACAAGTGGAGATGTGGTGCAGGGTGAGAAGGCTGGGAAGGTGCCCACTATTCTGCACAGGATGGGAGGTTGGAGACCCCAATGTGCAAGGTAGAGACAAATGCTGAAAAAAGCCTCAAGCGTTAACATCAGCAATTTGAGCCTTCCTCTACCATTGCTACAAGAACAAAGGAATGTCTACCTGTGCCAAAGCGGTTTTACCTGGTGGGCTTTGACAAGGAGAATCAGTACTGCTTTCCACATCTGTGGGCATCAGTGCCTGGACAAGCCAGAAAGTGGTCAAAGATCTCCAGGAGCAGAGCTGTAAGCAGCACCCAGGTACCTGAATCCCAGCCCAAAAAATCAAACCCAACCTTTAGCTCCACATTTCTGGTTGTGGTTTTCCAGATAACAAGTCAGACAAATCCAGTCCCCAACCAGAGAGCTGGGGCAATCTTTGAGCATCTCTCAAAGTCGCAGTCTGGAGAGCCACAGTCTGTTCCACTTACTGGTACCAGACCTGGTCCTTGTGATGAGAAGCAGAGTGTCTCCTGGCAGGCTGACTGGCAGGGCAGTTGAAGAACTGGCTGTGTGGTGTTTGCTGTGTTAAGCTTCATGAACTCTTTAGCCCTGCAAATGCACCTTCTTTGGGTTGATGCACCCAAGACGTTGGCTCCTTCATAAGGGAAGGAGGACTTGTCGTTTCCAGGGGGACCTCTCTGAAGTCCCACCGAATGTGACTGTATCCAGCTATAGCCACATCCACCCACACACAGTGGTCAGAGCTGGGGGCAGCCAGTGCAGAGCTCTGCCCCAGGGACACCACTGGCACGAAGCCACAGCTGCAGCATCAAGGCCTGCATGAGCGCGGGAAAAGCTGCTGGCACTGCATGTTTGTGCTATAAGGAAATGCAGGGCATGGGCAGCCAGTATGGCCATGCAAAGCTGGAATTGGTTCAGAAGAGTGGAAACATCTGACCGGGTTCACCTCCATTCACCTCTTAGTCCAGATCAGGAACACGCTTTTGAAACCATAATCCTGATTGTCTCCACTTACCACACTGCTTCTCATCAAAGAGGGGTCTTGGGGCACACGTGTGAAACACATCCAACGCCCCTTGCAAATATAGACGTAAACATTAAATCCTTGCCGTGTTGCAAAGAGAAGACCCAGCTTATGCAGCAAACTGCTTTCCCGATGCGGCAGACTGAAAATTGTTCCAAGCCAAGGTTCACCTTGAAGCTCTTGTGCGAATGAGCAAATTCACAGCCTGGAAAAAGCAAAGACCAGAAAGGACTCTGTGATCAGTTTTATCCAGTTCTGATAAGACTGCATTTTTGTCAGCCATGTATAAGACACGAGAGACTCAAAACCTCCAGGCAGACAAAGCAAATTTTATCCCCTAGAAGAAGAAGAGGCTGTTGCAGCCTGATAGGAAACACGGTTCCCCAGGGAGCTGCCTGGAGGCAGGACTGTGCTCTGAACGGCGGCTCTGGCTTACCACAGTATCAAAACGTTAAGGTTGCAGAAAGTCACTTAATGGCCCCCAAAGCCCAAATAATGTGTAATTGGTGTTCTCTGTAGGTTTTTGATTAATGATTTTGGTAAGCGAAATCAACCAGCTAGGAAATCTCACCTTAAATTCACAGGGGCGACTATTAATTTTTGGATGCTCTGCCCAAGAAAGCTTACAGTCCACAGCTCAGTGTCTTGTCTGTATCCACCCTCCCTTCTCTTCTCTCCAGCTGCTTGTTCCTGCATCACCATCATTTGAAAAACTTTCAGAGAAAAAAAACCTGCAAGAATTTTCCTGTCTTCTCTTCTTCTTTGCCCTCATTTCTAGACACGGTGTCTTTTAACATTTAATTGTTCTAATTGCCTAATTATCTGTCTCACACAATCGTGATTCGCAGCTGTAAAATGTTCTTCAGTTTCTGGATCAACAACTCATTCAATTGCTCTCATGGAAACCAGGATGAAGCTGTCTTGCTTGGAGAGGAGGATGACCCAAAGGCAGACCACCAGCTCCCGCTTCAAATTGAACTGGATTTGCTGTGGTTTCCGTCCCGGTGGAGATGTCCCCAAGACCTCATGGGCTACATCCCTATGTTCCACCTCTGCAGGCTAGCAGATGTGCAGAGGGGGGAAGGTTTGGATGCAACAAGCAGGAAGGAGACAACTTCAGCATCCCTTTGGCTCCTGGCAGAGCCAGACCTCCCTGTGCAAAATTTTTGGGGTCTACCATCTGTAGGGATACAGGCACAAGCTGCTCAGGGCTTAAGGAGCAGAAAAGTCCTAGCAGGAGTAATTCCAGAGTTGAAACAACATGACAGCAGGCAGAGCTGAGGTCTTTCATTCCTTTGTCTTCTCAATAAACTCAATATCCAGCCAAATACCCAATGTTCCTCTTCCGCAGCTCCTGAGGGCTCCGTTAGACAATTGAGAGACTTTGTATTCATGACTTCACTTGTTTCAGAGTCTGAATCATGAGCTTCTGCACCAAAGCATGATGGGGTAAGTTAGTGTGGATCTTAGCCTGGTGTTTCTCCAAAAGTAGGAATGGTGCCCAAATCTGTATTATTATTTTTCATTATTCCAAGTGTTCCTATCTGTGTTGGGAAACAGGGCATTAACAGCACAAACGGCGGCAGCCCCGTGGGACTGGAAGTGCTGAACATGGCTCGTCCCAGCAGCAGGGACACCTCCCCAGATAACCCAGATCAACTGAACTGTTAAACAAACATAATCCAGCAGTCACGGACGGTTTTGTGATGCTTTTAAAGAGCAAAGTGTTTATCTGCTCCAGCTGACTCTGCTCAGGGAGGTGTTTGGCTGGGGACAGCAGAAGTGTCTCTTTCCCTCCATACACTATTGAAGTTAAAGCTGTCAGAGGTGTACACAGAAAAGTGGCTGTTTATAATACTCTGCAGAGTGAGAAAGGTATAAAGTTTAAAAGCAGACAATCTCCATATGTTCATATACTGTCTGAAAGCCTGGGAATTGCTAGTCTACATTTGCTGTAGTAGGCTTTCCATATTTATATTTTCCTTCATTGCAGCCAGACTGCATGTATATGCATTGGATTTGCCGAGGTTTTTCAGCCAGGAAGGTGCTGAGAATCCCTGGCTCAAAAGTGTGTGGTAGAGACTGAATGTGGCAGGTGCCACCAAATGTACTTCCTAAAGTGTGAGCAAGTGGTGAGTCCTGGGGAGACACATGGCAGGTGGGTTTGTTTTCCCATGTTTTCCATCGCTCTTTCAAGAACGTTATTACTTACAAGTTAAATAAGATACAGCACAAATACACCAACACTCTACTTTGTGGCTTCTGTATGTGGAAACCATCCCATAAACCTTGTAGCCTGGGAATGCTCAGCCGATGAGCAATGTCCGTGCCCGGATATGACTTGAGCTTGGAGAAAGGACAACACTCATAGGTACAAAATACTTGAAAATTTAAAGCTGGCCTCAGAGTGACAGAGAGCTGCATTGGGAAGATTTGAAATTCCAGTGAGGATTTCCGAGGCAAAGCCCATGCCTTAAGGCAGGCCAGTGTCCTGTGTAAATGAAATGCTGGAGCCCTGACCTGCCTCTTCCCTGGGGCGTACAGGGAGTGGAGGTTGTACAAGAAGCCTTTAGCTTCAACACTGGCACTTTTCTGTTGTGTGGACATGCACTGGGTGGTGTCTTGCCCACCCTAAATGTCTTCTCCCTCTTCAGGAGGACCAGGCCCGTTCACATCCAGGAACACGAGACCTCTACTCTTGAACCAGCTCTGCTGATGATGCTCCTCCCTTTCCGTACTAGCTCTGTGCAAGAACTCAGCTCACTTGATACGCGCAGAGCCAAGGCTGGATTTGAAGCTGGACCTCTTGCTGCCACACTGCCCCATCCAAAGTGCCTGGTTAGGAAAATGAGACCCTCAGCTGCTCTGAAATGTGAGCCAGCTCCAGAAAATTTACTTCTATTCCTCTTTTTATTTTATTCATGAGAAAGGAGGGAGAAGGCAGAGCTGGAAGGAGAGCCAGATGGTGCAGCCAGGGAGCTGTGCCTGTTGGGGACCGTGAATGGGCATCAGAGTGGATGTGACAATCCCTCTTTCAACGATACTCTTGTGCAGCATCACAGGACCTGCCTGTGGAGCTTCAAGAAGCACAGCCCAGAGTCAGAAAAGGCTCCCACAGGACTGGGCTGTAAAACAGTCATGGGATGTGTGTTATGGGAGATGCCTGAGGTATTGGTCTTGCACAAAACCCCAGGATACGCCAGTGCACGGGA
This sequence comes from Burhinus bistriatus, assembly GCA_013397275.1. Lineage (NCBI taxonomy): Eukaryota > Metazoa > Chordata > Aves > Charadriiformes > Burhinidae > Burhinus > Burhinus bistriatus. The sequence continues at coordinate 292,411 of VYXH01008235.1, forward strand.
CACCAACAGAGGCACCTCTCCTGCAGCTCACCAGGCAGCGGGCATCAGCCCCATCAGCCTCTGGGGGTGGCTGTGTGTTTGGGTTGAGGCCAACCAGCCCAGGGGAGACGGGGCACGAAGCAGGGCACGCCGTGCTCACCTGGTTTCAAGGAGGACAGGGAGGGCCTGTGATACCAGTGCTGTGGGATCTGGGGACATGTGTGGGCTGATCCAGGCTGCTCCCTGGGCCATGCAAACATAGAGCACACAGCCCTGTGGTATTAGATTTATCAGAGCTATTTCAAGAGGCCGTATTCAGAACCCCCTTTTTTTTTTTGGTGCTGTACAAAAAGCCCCCCCAGATGCACATGCCATCCTAGAAGAAAATGCCAGTTCCCAAAAGACTTGGGGAACACTTACACGTAGCAAAAAAAAAAATACATAGAAGAGCTTCACTGCTTTTGAAACGGTTTGTTAGCCTACTAAGGGCGAAAAAAAATCTTTCTGAAGTTGGTGCCTGAGCAGCACTTATATCTCAATTATCCCCATGTTGTGTCGCTGTGCGTGACATTATGAGCTAACGTGTTTCTCATGTCTTCTTCAGCACAAGTTTAAGAGCAACATTTATCTCTGCTCACGTCAATTCTTTGGTCAACTCAGCAGCAAAGGTGATGCTTACTGCCCTCGTGTCGGAGACTCCGCTAACGAGGCTGAGTGATTTATTCATTAAGGGCATGGAAATCTGGAGCTTTATTCAAGAGGCCCTGGTGGGAAATTTGCATGAAAATTTCATGCTGTTTGCTTGCAGGAGCCCTGCCTGGCAGCGGGTGCCCTTCCCTGCCAGCTGCCCTTTCCCTTACTGCAGGGAACGGCCCTGCTTTGCTTCAGAAATACAACATGAAAAGGGGGTTTTTGGTTTTTCGGGTTTTTTTGGGTGTGTTTTGTTTTGCAAAAGCTATGGGACCAGGAAGGTGTCATCTATTTTAAAAAAGAGCTGGACCTTGGAGACTTAGGAGACCTTTTGACAGCTCTAGCCATGCTGAAACACCAGCAGTTTGCTCTTCTCCCATTAAAGATCGAAAAAACATGCTGTAGACTTTGGAGAGGTAAGAGAGCAGCTTCTCAGTTCCGGAGCAAAAGAGTGGACCAAGCTGGGCTAGCAGGTCTCTAGCATCTGGACATGATAATAAATTTGAGTTTAATTTACAAAGTTTGGCTTCAAATCTTCAAATGGGATTTGCTGAAGGTCTGGTCACGCTTGTGTTTTAGCTGACTTTGTCCTGTTTGCTTGACTAAAGGTATTGCAGGCATTGGCCAGGCTAAATCCCTTTCCTGAGGTACACTAACATCTATTCCAGATAATATTCTTTGTTTTCTTTCATGAATGATGTGGGGACTTCAAACCCATGTATGTATCCAGGTTCTGTGCTGCTCCACGCTGGGCTGAGCCTGTGGTGGTTGCTGCCTCCTGGGACTTCCCTTTCCCCCCACACCCTGGCTGCCCCAGAAAGGAAAATGAGGTTTATGGTCTGAATAGGTACTAGATCTCCACTGGTCACAGAGAAGCCAAGGTGACAGTTGCACTGAGATGTCTAACCACAGGCATCCTTGTAGATGACTCAAAATCTACATTCAGGATTTCCCGGAGGTGAGCAGCTGTATGACTCTTCTCTAGACCCTCTGCATAGAGGACTTTGCCTTCTCTTTTGCCCCCGGTGATGATTCCCATGAAGCTGGACCCTTCTGTGGTTCTCCTCTGGGTCAGGTTGACAGTGACACTGCCGTGGTGGTGCACCTGGATGGTGACAGAACTGTCTCAGAGCACAAGGACACTTCAGTCACACTGGGTCAGGCCATTTCTCTGTACTGAGACAACCTTTGGGGTTACTTGTGGAGGGGAGTGGTGATAACGAGAAGAGGAGGGAGGGATTTTTTACATCATTACATGATAGTGATGGCCATAATCCCTATGACCGTGACTTCCTGTGAGACTGTGCCTCTTTTTTCGATTGCACCACCAGCTAGGCAGTGTTGTAAATGTTTCCCACAAGCACTCCTTGCTATGAAGCACAGCCCGGCATGAAGGAGCTGCACTTGTCTGCATCCAAAACAGCCCCAGAAATTTCCTTCAACAACAGCAGATGTTTCTCTGCAGCAGGAATAAAATTTTTCTGTAATATTTCAGTGACAGAGATGAGTCCTGTGTCCTGTGTGAAACCTTTCCGAGATTTTTATCTATTTCAACATTTTGAAACTTGATTTCCTCCCTTGCCCCTGGAGCTCCCGCTTATTTGAGACATTAGTCTCCTGTTCTCATTTCCGAAGGTACCTCTCCACATCTCAGACACAGTGTTCCTCCTCAGGGTGCTCCATGCTTTTTCCTGTCCCTTCTCTCACAGGGACAGAGCCAGGTCAGGCTGTCTGGTGCCTGGGGTTCACACGCTGCATTTCGCACTAAAGAAAAGTCCCCACAGAGCCCAGTGACCGAGACCCGCTTTCTTTTCCGTTGTGTTTTGCCATCAAGCTTTTCCATGTGACTTCTTGACTGTCTCCTATAGTTTAGCTCAGCATTTCTTCTCAATACGGAATCTCATCATCATCTCCTGCTGGATACCTGGTTTCCTGAAGCTTGCAAATACCTAATTATCCTTGAGATTCTCCTTTTCCAGTAGCAAATGACCACTGGGTGTATGCCTTATAATGGGGGAGCACTGGCGAGATGCCATCTTCTCCTTCAAGCATCTTATTTTCCTGTTTCCAGTTCTTTGCAGGAGGATGGCACAGGAGAGAAGTTAGAATTAAACTGATCTTTTATTTCTTTTTCAGTGGAAAAATGCATCAACCCGTAAAACACAACCAGCAAACTATCACAGGGTCATTGTGATTGAACGAGTCCAACCTGGAAACCTGGCTTTAAACAGAGGGGATGTGATGTATGAACCCCAGCGGAGGTGGGGATCTGCAGAGTGAGAACAGACAGGGATGATGTCCGTGGGACCTGATGCCCATGTATTAGCCACTGTGCCATCTCGTAGTTGTAACCCTGACCTCAACCCACCAAGCAGCTGGCCACAGTCTCTGGTCTGGTCTTTGGTCTGGTCTGGTCCTGGGAGAGGGAAGTGCCTTCAGGAGTGAAAGCCCAGGATGGCTTCAAATGGTGGTTCCCTGCTGGGGAGGTGACTCGAACTGCTGGACTTCATTGTTTAAGCAAGCCTAGCTTGTGTCCTGCATGGAGGGTTAATTCAGGAGTGCAAGCTTTTGGGACTGTTGATTTAATGAACGTTTCGGCAGCCCCTTAGAGTGAGATGCTGAAGCAGGGACTGCTCCAAGGGTTGTAGGGGACCACACATAACCCCCCTGAGCACTGCCACCGAGCTGCCTGCACCCCTCCCTGTGTGGGGCTCAAGGCTTTAGGGTTATTTTTGAGGAAGAGGCACTTTTTCCTCTGGTTGTTGATGCTCCCAGCGCTCCCCGTACCAGCTACCCCGGGGGCCCAGCCGGCAACTGCGCTGCTGAAACTCCCGAGTAATTGATACCTCCTAAAATTGCACCTTCGAAGCGGTTGATTGGCTCCTGTGACGAGCTTCTGAATAATTGAAGCAATATTTGCGGGTTTTGCACTGAAGTACTAACAGCTGTGGTATGTTTTGATATTTATGAAGCCCAATAAATTATGGATTAGTCAGTGCAGTGAGCCCAGCGTGATGCTTATTACTGCTGGAGTGCTGGAGCTGATGGTGTGCTATTCATCCTGTTTTACTTCCATTGTGTGGCTGAGTATGACTGGTGTCTATTACTGGACTTAATAGAGCTTGCTCGCAGGTTTAAGTTCCAGTCCCCGAGAGCCGACAGTGTGTTTTAATTTGTTCTTCACTCCACAGATTTTAGAAAGACATGCTGGGACTATATTTCAGGGTCACAGGGCATTGCATCGACTCACAGATGTGGAGATGATTGTTTCTGCCGCAATGGAGATGGGCGCTAGCAGAATTAGCAGCAAGTCTTGGCATTAAGCTGGAAATTATACAAAATCCAATCTTCTTTGCAAGCCGGTCTGTGGGTAAATATCGTACGCCTTCTCTGGGATGCCTCATTCATTGCATAAACTTTTCTTCATAACTGAGCCAGTGCTTGTGAGATTAAACTCTTCCCTCAGCTTTCTGTTACCCAGGCAAATTTTGTTTCATGGGTGAAGATATTTTCACTTTGCAGATGATCCAAACATATTCCAAATTTCCCCCCATCGGCACAAGCTGCCCGCTGGGAAGGGAAAAGAAGGGAGGAAATAACCGTTCAGAGCAGCAGATGGCATCCTACCGCTCAAAAGCTTTCCTGGCACTGTAAAGCATAATAAATATATAATAGCAAGTGGCTGTGCTCTGCTTATAGCTGCTACTGCAATTTGGTAGAAAACTGAGGGGGTTGTTAATTTCTTAAAAGTAATTCCTTTACAAATCTAACACTTTCTTTGCTTTCCCTGTCTCCTCGGGTGAAAAGAGATATCTATAGCTGGATATACATCTAAATCCCAAAGCGGGTGTCTAGAGCTAGCTGGATAAATTGTGCCCTAAAATGGCTATTAGTCTTCAGCAAAAAAAGTTATAAAGGAAGCCGAGATTGGATTTCTCAGCTGCCGAGATGTTCGGTGTAAACATCTACATTTCACTCCACGAAACCAGCTGACACTTGTCCAGAAAAAGCTGTGGCACTGTAACTTTTTTCTTAAAAGCATCTTGGTACAGAAGTTCCCAGAACAGGTAACCCAGAGGCTCTGCAGGCAAAGGAAGACTTTGCATCCAATGAAACGCTTCAGACAGGGATTTCTTCCTCTTCTTTACTTTCTTTCCTGAAGGTATCGAGTGAGGGAACGAAGGATATTTTGTCTTTAAAATCCTGATGTAGGAAAGGGGTTTTCCAACTGTTATTTGTTGAGCCAGAGTTACAGAATTTTTCAAGGAAGTTTGGGCTGAGGTTCTGACCGCCGTCACTGTGTTGCATGATAAATTGTTTACAGCTTGCCACTAGAGGCAAGTGAGAAAAGTTTTTCCTATCCCAATATCCTCATAAAGTATGTAAATATAAGAATCATCACAGTTAATGAGGTGTGAATTTAATGTTTTCAGGGCTTCTACCTTCAAAAAATGCCTCTTCAAGAAGAACTGCAGCCCACCGTGCAGAGTTGATAAGGATGAAGAATGCTGATGTAGCGCTGGCTCTGGTTTCCACTCCAAGCTGGGACGTTGTTTGCTCCTTTCCTTTACACCACCATCACCGACAACAGCTGACAAACGCCTTATTGCCACCTCTGGTATTAATAGCCCAGAAGCGGCGATTTCTGCTCCTCTTATTGCATCAGACCCTCTCTGGCTTTCAGTGCAATTCTTCGCACCGCTGACACGTGGCTACTGCTCACATTGCCACTGCTGCTGGCCTCAGCGACCATTAACTTCCATGAACGCAAGATGCAGGATAAAATTGCAGGCACGGCTGGCAGCTTTTGGGTGAGAACCTGCCCCTTTCTGCTCCCCCCTGGTGTTCTCAGTATCTCCATGCATGCACCGCTTGCCGCTCCCGGCAGCTCCGAGGGCGCAGGCTGTGGTGAGCAGCTCAGAGCTTCTGCCTCAGGGGAACAGCCAGGAGCCAGATCTCAGCCGTTTTCAACTCACTTTGATTTCTGGACTCCCAAAGATCTCCCGCTGAGGCTTGCTAGCTAGTAAATTTAAGCTTGCTGGTGTTAGGCTTGCTTTTCTCATCTGCCTTTTGTGGATCTCTCTTAGTGCACAGGCTGAAAATGTCTGGGGTGGAAGGTCTCCATGTTTTTCATGGGCATAACCCTACCCATGTCAGGGGAGGGACTGCATCTCAGGATGGGCTATCTCATCTCTGGGTTCTCCTTTGTCTTTCCCCCCTTCTTCTGCAACACTTTTTAATAGGTGGCAAACTTTTGGGTGCACGGCAAACTCATGTGACAGCTATATTGGCTCCTGTGTACCCTGCCTCATGTGGTGGCTACACTGCTTTGATGAAGAAGGAGCCAAGCACAGGTAAACCAGCATCCCAAATTTCCTGCTTTCTGTGCATCCAAATGTGAATTTACAGGGAACAAAAGTCAGCCAGAAACCATCGCAGAGGGCTGCCCTGCTGGGCTCCCGCATCTCCACACTCTTTTCCCTCCATGTTTCAGAGCAGAAGGTGGAGCAGAGGATTTGCCTTGATCGTGTTTTACTCTGGGTTTGGTTTTCCAGGTGAAGGACTTACCCCACTTCCAGGTGCTCCCAGATGAGGCAGTGGGGAGCTTGTGCAGGCTGGTTACCAATACCCACTACAAATTACCCGCCAGTTTGGGTTACTGGAAATGCTCGGCACAAACTACATTTCAGGACATTAACAACAGCGGTTGCAAAGACAGTGTAAGGCCGGGATACCTTTTCCAGCAAGGATGAGGGCATTCACATCAGCTCAAAGAGTCGTTTGTTACTTTAAAATGACCCAAAAGGTACATTTATAATGAAGAAAGGAAAAAAAAAAAAACTGGAGGGAACTTTGCTATTCCACTGGAATACTGGAGCATGGTTTACTTTTGGGCTTTCCTGGGGCCTTGTTCTATCTACATTTGCCTTTTACTCTTCTCTCTCGATCATAGAAATGGACATTTTGATTAAAGCTGTTATCCCAGTGAGGAGGCAGAATGTAGCTTCATTTAATATGAGGCTTTTAATGAATGTCTTGAAGCAAAAAAGAAAAAAAAAGGAGAAAAAAATCAATTTTACAAAGGATTTCTGAATCTTCTCCTTCACAGCTGCCAGCAACACAACTGCTGTAGCAGAAATTGTTGCTTACAAAGGACATTGATTACTGTGGCCAAATAAAGGACCCAAGACTGCACTGGGAGGTTGGTCTTGCATTCAGCCATGGGATGGAGAGAAGCCAGTTTCCTCATCCTGGGGCAGGTCCAAGGCTGGAGATCTGTCCCCAGCTGCCTCGCACCGGTGCGAGAGTGGCAGCAGGGGTGGCTTCTATTCTCCCACTGCTCCCTGTCCCCAGAGGTCCCTCCACTTTCCCTGTGTTCCCTTCGGAGATGGTCAGCAAGGGTGATCCCAGCTGAGGGTACTCAGGAAAAGGGTGTCCTTGGCCTTTCATTTCTTGAGCTGTGGTGGAAAAGCCAGACAGTGTTTCCAGGTTGTTAAAATCACAAAAAAAAAAAAAAAAAAAAAAAAAAAAAAAAGGCTGCAGATAACAGTTGGCTTTTGGGGCTTGTTTTGGAAATGAAAACTTCAGTTCTTCTATAAACCTCTGAGTCCCACACCGGGATGTTTTAAGAAAAGACACAGGGTCACACTGATGTCGTGTCATTGAGACAGCTGAAGATTTGCTTAACAAAGACGTTGGCAGCTGCTCCCAGAGAGCAGGGTCATCACTTACCCGGTTTTCCTGCCACACAGACTAGACGTGTCCTCCTTTCCCCTTGGCTCTGGAGCTGAATTAGGTGGAGGATGCCAAAAAGGAGGGGAGATCAAAGCCTTATTTCCATGTACATGCTTGCTCAGTGGCTTGTGTCACGGTGGAGGTGAGCTCCTGCCGTAGGCAATGGGTGATGTCCTGCTCAGGGCTATATCAAACTGATGGATTCTTCCAGCAGCAGAGGCATGAGCCCCCCTGGGTTTTAGGGTCCCACCTGTCTGCAGCAGCTGCAGTGGGAGGGTAATGTGGGATCCTTCACAGCTTGAAACACCACAACTGGACATGCTGGTTGGCTGCAGGCCTCTCTATGCTCATCCTGTCCTTTGTCAAAACCTGAATATTATGATACGGTCTCCTACTCTTCCCAAACACCCCCTCCCTTCCCTCTATGAGTTGCCTGGCTCTGCACCCACCACAGGTTTGGAAAGGCTGAGGCTGCAAGGCAGATGAAGGGCTGGCTGGCTGGTGGGAGCGGGGAGAGCCAGACCAGCACGTGTCTTCATAGCAGGTGGCCTGGTGCAATAGGGAGGACAAATAATTCATCTTTGGGGACCTTCTCTTCCTTATTCCCTCACAGCAAAAGAATTAGCACCAAGCAAAGGGTACTAGCCAAGCATGAATTAGCTATTAGACTAAAGACTTTGTTTTGTTTATGACTTATTGGGGGGCTCACCACGCTGCTATTCTATTTGTCTCTTCCTAGTTTCCAAGGGGGTGCTGGGTTTGCTTTCAGGTTGCAACCATGCTGAATGGGGAGAAGACAGAAAGATGAAGTGGGAAGATGAGACAGGCCTTAGCAAGTGCCCTTAGCTTGCTCTCAGCCTCCAGCCTGGAGCCTATGTTGGGAGAGCAAAATAGAAATAAGCAAACAGCTGTCTCTGTAAGAGGCAATGATTAAGGAATTGGCAACTCACATCTTGAGCTTTTTCTGTTACCTTTTCCATTTTTGCCTTTTGCTCTTCTTTTGCAAATGGAAAGTATATAGGAAGTCCAGGGAAGAAAAAGCAGCGAGGGGATCCAGCATTTACCCAGGGCAAGGAAGAAAGTGTCCTCACCCCAGCCCTCACTGAGGCACGACTGGCAGCTTTGCTGCAGCCCCAGGAAGGACTTCAGGGCAGATGTGCCCTGCGACCCCGTAGCCAAAGTTAAAACATCCACTGCCTTACCACCGCCAACCTGAGCGAGCTTCGGAGAGACAACATGAGCAGGAGAGCATCTCTCCAGATATCACTGCAGCTCCATGAGGGCACCAGCACCAGCCTTGGTTCTTTGGTCTCCCCCACAAAACACCCATTTGTCCCCATTGCTAACAGCACTTTCCACTGGTTTTCTCATGGGAGAGGTGTTGTGAGCATCCCACATACCCTTTCTCCTTAACTAATTTTTTTTCCTTCCTACCCTTCAGAGACACAGCATTTATTTGGCCTGAGCTTGTGGACAGAGCTTGGGTGGGTTTATACGCTCCATGCCTGAACCCATAAACAATTACAAACATGGCTGGCTGCCTGGCTTTGTTAATTAGCTACCAGCAATGCCTCACTTTTTCCTCTGTGGTTTCCTTCTGAATTAGTAGGGCACTGCTCATTAGTTCTGTTCCGCTTTGGGATGCCACAGTTCAACATTACGGCATCCAGAGATGCCAGTTAGTTGAAAGTATAAGCTTGATTTGTTTGGACAATAAAAAAATATTACTTACATTTAGGTAATTAAGCAAAATAACAGCAAAGCTATTTTGTACTAGTGCAATCTGCCTGCCCTGTACCAGTGCTCAAGCTTCTTGTTTCCTGATTTGCTGGCAGGCAAGAAAGATTAGCGTGAGTGTCCACAATAGTTTCTTGGTTTTGCTGGGAAATATTAATTTTCTCTTCCTGTGAATCTGGTTCAGTCAAGTTGGTATCAGCTGATGGGACATCACCCTGCACACTCACGAGGTGCAGCAAGTCAGCAGGTGCCACTGGAAATCATCCTTGTCACCCTTGTACCACCAAGTGGCTGCTTAGCATCACAGCCTTGCTACGTGGTTTAGTCTTTTAGGGTTAGGAGGTCTTTCACGTCTTTATTAGGCCTACAGACATGGATGTTTGTGCAGATTCAAATCTTTCCTGAAGTTATTGTTGAGATGAAGAGGAGAGCATATTGTAGGGTTCAGTCACAGAATCGCAGAATCATAGAATGGTAGGGCTTGGAAGGGACCTTTGGAGATCATCTAGTCCATCCCCTCTGCCAAAGCAGGTTCACCTAGAGCAGGTTGGGCAGGAATGCATCCAGGCGGGTTTTGGATCTCTCCAGAGAAGGAGACTCCACCACCTCTCTGGGCAGCCTGTTCCAGTGCTCTGTCACCCTCAAAGTAAAGAAGTTTTTCCTCATGTTGAGATGGAATTTCCTGTGTTCCACTTTGTGCCCATTTCCCCTTCTCCTGTCGCTGGGCACCACTGAAAAGTCGGGCCCCATCCTCTTGACACCCGCCCTTTAGATATTGATAAGCATTGAGGAGATCCCCTCCCAGTCTTCTCTTCTCCAGGCTAAACAGACGCAGGTCTCCCAGCCTTTCCTCATAACAGAGGTGCTCCATTTCTTTGATCATCTTTGCAGCCCTCCGCTGGACTCTCTCCAGTAGTTCCTTGTCTTTCTTGAACTGGGCAGCCCACACCTGGATGTGACCTCACCAGGGCAGAGTAGAGGGGGAGGATGACCTCCCTCAACCTGCTGGCCACGCTCTTTTTAATGCACCCCAGAACATAGCCAGGATTTCTAATTTGAGCAAAAATCTCCATTTTCCCAGGAAATCTATGAAATGAAAGGATTTCCTTTCCAGCTGTAAAGCAGGTGTAGGAACACCCAGCTGATCTTGCAGTCCACAAAGTGCTGTTACAGGGAACAGCTAGGGATGGCCCTAACTTGTCCCCCAGCTGTTTCAATCTGGGATAGTCACTCTCATCCCTCAGCCAGCCGAGCAAAACGGGCACATGGAAAAGCTGCCACTCATTCGAGGGAGGTGTCTGAGGATGGCCCTGGCAGGTATATGGCTCTCCTCTTGGCTTGAAGGGAAACAAATATCGGAATTTGGGTGGCGTGACTTCTCTTGCTTGTCCTGATGTAGAATCAGCGGCAGAAAAATCTGCTATGGCAGATTCAGTAAGTTTTAGTGCTTTGTTCCCACTTCATAACCCACAAGCAACTTTTGGGAAAAGGGACAATGGATGAAATGGCAAAAATCCCTTGGTCAAGCTGTCCTGCCTGGCTGATGCCCTCGGGAAGCCCATGTGCCATGTCAGCAGGTACTCCAGCACTGGGGTCAGCAGGCAGAAAGGGAGGAAAGGTGCATTTTCACCAAAGACTAGAGCGTGATAGGGGTCTTCTCAGGAACTGCTACTTTGGGATTGAACCCACTTTGTGCTACTTCATGTTTTCCTCAAAAGCAGTCACCATTTACCATGGTGACAGCATTTACCAACGTTACAGGCAGACTAAATGGTGACATGTATTTATTTATGAAGACTTGTTTTCATTTTTCTGATCTGCACCCTTAAGTTTGGGGTCAGTTCAACCAGGAATAGCGCTTGATGCTTGTTTAAGTACTTAACACTAAATAACAGCAGTAGCAACCAGGGTGGTAAAATAATGTTTTATTCCATGAATGAACAAACACTACCATGCCACATCCTAAAGTTCTTTCTACAAAAGATTGTGGACAGAGCAGATTTTTACATTTCTCAGGTCAAGTTCATTTCAGGCTTTTGAGCCTGTTCGGTGTAGCAAAATCTGGACACGCAGCATTCTTATTGTCTATTTGGCGTTTTGCCGGATAAAGCAGATTTATACCGTAGTTCTTGTTCACACAATGTTGATGCACTGTAAATTAAAGAAGATAATCAAAACCAAACTAAGTCATTTCTATGGTTTATCAATATATTTTTCATGATGGTCAAAGTACAACCAACATTCAAAGCTTAAAATAAAGATAATAAAAAAGACACACTAAAGAACACAATGGAAACATCATCATTGCTGTCAGGATGTGAGTTTACCCACAGTACTATGTAAAAAGTAGAAACCGGCATTGACATTCAAGCTGTCAAAACAAGAAAAGAAATTACATTAACTGTTATAATTCCAAGCTAGTACTTCTAAAGAGTCCTGATCAGCAAAGAAGTGTTATCGCATGCATGCTGAACACAAGACTAGTATTGGATCGGGGACCTGACGAATACCTGACTTACATTCCTTTATATACAACAAAATGAAATATACAGTATTAATACTGGCTGTACATTTGGTCAGAATATTTTACAAGGGGCGACACTAGTCAAAATTCTTATGACACGGTAAGTGGAAGTGAATGGAGGTTGGATTTCTTTCTGAGAGTTGAATGTTTTCACAAGAAGTTTTAAAAGTTGCTTTGCACTGCTATAATGAAGTGTTAGATATTTTAAAGCAAAAATGCTTCCATTTTTTTTTCTTTTATACTTGGCAAAACTAGTCTGAGCAGAAGAGATAATTAAACGTGTTTGGAATGTGCTAATCATTGACCTGGAATAAAACTAAGCTGCAGACAGCATGTGCAATAAATCTCTGCACATTGGTTCTGTTTAAATGGCTTTATGAGATGATCTCTGAAGTATCTGGTACAAATTCCTGCTACCATAGCCTCAACCATTCCCCAACAGGTCGCCAACCTATTGTTCCAACACTAAAAGAAGAATAATCGTGACGGTCGCATATTTTTCTATAGTACAATAAAAATATCTCAATGTTAAGCTGGTTAAGCTTATTTATGTGCATATTTTTCAAGGCTGCCAAAGAAAATACTCAATCTTGCAGGCAAAGGCTATGCTGGGAACACGAGAGTGAGATTTCCTTTGCTTTATTCTAATAGATTTTTTAATGTTTGGGTACCTCAACCCCCATTGCCTCTTTAGACCCCCTAAGGTCTACAGTGAGTTGGTTAATTCAGTTTTTTCCCCATCCAGAACAAGCTGAGAAGCTAATAAGGTAAGCATGAGACCCAATGAAAACAGAAGGAAAAGCTACACAATTTAAGAAATAATTACAGGAAGGTAAAGATTGGTGTAATTATAGAGATATTTCGTACAATTGAATTTGTATGTCCTGTATCAATGACAAACTTCCTGAACATGGGAAAGAGCAGGCAAGTATGTATGAATCAGTATCCTTTAAAATAATTGTGCTATAATCTTTTCCGTGTATTAGGTTAGATTTTTTTGGACACAGTGTGATGCTAACTATGGTAACCTTAATATGGATGACGGATTTCACTGCTACTGCTTGATTGCTTGAATGCAAAGAGACATTAAATCTTCCAGTCCTCAAAGCAGTTTCGTGGGGAGTTCCTTCAAGTTCAGTGTCTTACCACTTTCATGCTAGAAGTCACTTTGTGGCAAACAAAAAAAAGAAAGAAAAAAAAAGAAAAAAAAAAAAGAAAAAGAAGATGTTGGTTGTGATGGATTAATTTCAGACAGCAGTTTCTGCTGAGTTCACCATGCTTAATGTTCTTCCATTTAGGAAGGAGTTGCTGTCAAGTAAAGCAGATGAGCTGCTTTCAGTTTTCTTTAAATACATGCTAACAACGTAACATCTCTTTCTTCAGGAAAATGATCCAGTTGCATATTGTTAGAGAGATCTGCCTTGTGCTTAGCACGGACAAGTAGGGTTAATCATCATCCTCCTCCTCTTTCAGTGGGGCTATCGGGAGTTTGTCCTGAACTTGGAAACACGCTACAAAGAAGTTGACGATGGAGTTGTACAAATGCTGCTCCAATGCTGCATTGTTAAAGTAATGGCTTTCATCTGGGTAAATCTGCAAAGAAACAAGAAAATACACACTGTTAGGAGCTTAAAGTCTCAGGACTGACCACCCACATCTGCAGCTCAAGCTGGCCTGCAAACCCACTGCTTCTCCTCAGCACCGTGTGTCTTCCTGTAGATGCACATGGGGTCCAAGGTAATTCAGGCACTATAGCACTCTGAGCACAGACTTCCATCTTCCTTCAAAGAGAACTTTTTTGGAGGAGGATTTTCCATTTAATTCCATTCTGAACAAGTTCAGGCTAAGCAGAACCAGACTACGCTTACAAATAACAGTGCTTGCTCCTTGTAAAAACTGACAAAACCCAGTGCAAGTCTGTGGAGAGAAATGGCGTTAGGTTTTACTGACTAAAATGAGGGCTTTAAAGAAAAAATGTCATTAACTAAAAAATTGAAATAAAGCTTCCTGGAGAAGCAATGAAATAGAAAAAATGTGGGCAGCTAGAAATGAAATAAACACAACCTTCTATTTAAATGGAACAGGTAACTTCTGCACATGTTGAAGGAATGCGAGAGGATCGTAATGGGTTCTCTAGACTGGGATATTGAAGGGGGAAAAAATTAGTTTCTAGGGCTGGATGCTTACAGGCAGGACTGAGGTGTCTCACTGCTGCTCTGAGTACCTCGATCCAAGAGGCAGATCCCTCAGTCCTCCGTTCAGTCCTCAACTAACCTTTGACATGCGTCGAGCCCATTGGTGTCCTCAAGCTCCAATTTACTAATGCTTCTGCATTGGGAAATATGCAGGGGCACCTCTAGTCATTGTAGCACTGACCAAATCCGTGCCGGGCTCATTGCTTAGCTCCTGGGTTTGTGCTTCACCCTATCTGCCTTTGGAGCATGGTGGAGTGAGCATGCCCATCACATGAAGATCCGCAGAAATGCAGCCAGAGGGAGCTGGTATTCAGTAAATCAAGCATTAGTAGGACTTGGGCTCTGCAACACAACCATCTATACCGTGAGCAGTAGCATGGTCCCTGGCATGGTTTGATCCTGGGCTAGTTGCACTCTCCTGGCCGTGGCTTGAGATGTAGCAGAGGTCAGGGAGCATCCGCATGGCTGGTGGATGGGTTCATTTTGGCAGCTTTAATGGCTTGGACAAGGGTCATTTAGCAAATCAGAGACACAGAGATGTAACTCAGCTGAAAGAGGGGCTTTCCAGACCAGAGCATGTCATTCACAGCAGGATGTCAGATTTAAGACACATTTCTCTCCTTAACTTTTCTGGTTGATTTAATTTAGATCCCTGTTTCCCTGTAATTCATCCGGAATTTAGCCTGTTTTTCCCAAAGAAAGTAAACAGGCACCAATTCCTTAGAAATGTGTGTCCCAAATCCTAAATTTCTGTAATTTAGTAACTGTTCAACAACTGTCCAAACCAAAACAGTGGTATCAAATAAGCACGGGAGTACATAGGAACACATTATACGCTGGTGCTACTTCTACTGCCAGGATGAGTTTGCAAGTGGCTTTCAAAGCTTGCTTCATAACGGCCGTTTGAGTTCAAACTGGGAAATAACTGTTCAAATATGAAAAAAGGAAACACATACTGTACCTGCAAGCTGTAATTAGCCTTTGCCCTAATTAGGTGTGTGATAAGGTCCGCAGTATGCTGAAAATGGATTTTTTCTGTAAAAACAGATTACGATCATTAAAGAGGCAAATTTAATTAAGAAAAATCAAAGCCATCCCAAACATATAATGAGCTCAAATGATGGGCTAACTTACCATCAGCAGTAGCATGAATGATCAAAAATGTCTGTTCCTTCAGTAATGAGACTCTATGTGCTAATTTGGTGATCTGTGAAGGTAAAGGTTGCAGTAAGATTAAAAATCTTGCTAGAAACTAGTAATTTATATGGAGAAAACAGAAGCACTTAATTCCATTTGATACTTCATCACAAGGATAACAAGCAGACACCAGCACAGCATATTCTCTTGGCTACTAGAACCACTCTGTCCTTCCAGGCTCAGTATCAGCAGCAGGAAGAGGCCAGAGACCCTCGTCTGTTCTGATAACATTCAGCAAAAGCCTGAACTGCAGAACACATGGAAAATGTCAAAGTGAATTTTCAGTGAATACAAAACACCGATGAAAAGCGTGCCCAGGTACCTATGCCTAAGAACTCTTCAGAGAGCTGGAGTGACTTTGGTGTAGTTTGAAAGCCAACCTCAATGAGCTTTGACAGCCCGGGGGAGGATCTGATACTAAATTCAAGTGTCCACTGCTGAGAATGCCTTTGCCCCCAGCCGTTGCGCAGATGCCCAGGGGAAATACAAATCTGAGTGACTGCAAACGGTACTGGGTAAGAGAAATCAAGGACTTCTCCACTTGTTGCTGCATTGTTCAGAAGTATACAAGTCTCAAGGAGACTCCAAAAGACTCCAAAAAAGTCTTGGAGTGGCAAAAGGAATGTATGTCTCAAATCACAGATGTTACTGCTCTATAGGGAGACAGGGAAGAAGAGCTGTCTCAACTTAAATTCTTTTTTCCTTCACTGTTTAAATGCATGTGCCCTAGCTCTCATTGACTTATGCGAGTTAATGGATTTTTCAGTTGACACACTTGTATCAATCCTATCTCATATCTGTTTTCATCTTCCCACTCTCCTACGTGGTTTCCACAGACGATAGACAAATGCATCTCCCACAGCAACAGGATCTTCCATGCCTGATTATGGAAGTCAAATTAGCCAGCTAAAAACATTGGCTTGTATTATTAAGATACGGTCACTGTCGTTTTGCATTACAGATTATGTGTATCCCTCCTCATTTAAAAGATAAAGCAACCCCAAACATTAGAAGTGGTCCTGCGTATTTTCTTGGTGCTAGAAGTAGGTTTTTGGAAATTTTGGTGGATGCAGGCCTGTTCTGGCTTTCTTGAAGCTCCACACGCTGTATGGACTTAGAAAGAGTTTGCAAATTTTGCAAGGGTGCCCTCTGATCTTCCCTCTATTTTTGGACTTAATTAATGAGTTCTGTCATCCTCAGATTGCTGGCTGTGATGCTTAAGTCTTGTGATGGTGTATGCACATCTTGCACTCTGTTCTCTCCTTCCTTTCTGCTCCCTTAGTTGTAACCTACCACATGACAATACAGATTTTTTGGAGTCTACATCAAACCTTGAATTACGTGACCTTCATAAATTCATGTCTGGTCCATGGGTTAGGAGCAGTTCTTCTCCCTAAGCAATTCATGGTTCAACTGTGGCGTGTCGGAGATGTGTATCAGTTAGGTTCTGCACCCAGAGCAGTGCCATGCTCTGCAGAGAGCTCAGGTGCTGTTCCTAGCAGTTAATCCCAAGTCAACAAAAAGGACCACTATTTGCTTAGGCCAGCTTTTTGATGCACAAAGAGCATGTGGCAATACAAAGCTCTCATTTCTGGAATATTTTCCCTTGCTTTCACCTGTACTGACCTGCCTTCAAATTTCTTAAAGGACTAAAAGAGTTTGCAATGATCTAGAGGTCACGCGTGCAAAATCTGAGAGACAATGAGCTCAGTATTTACATAGCCAGGAAAAGCTTCCACTGCAGGGGCACAGGGTGCTACCTGTCTTCTCTGTAAGAAAACAACTTCAAACTTTTGCTGCCTTCAGGTCTTCCACCTGCACACAAGGCTTAGTAGGCTTAACAATGTTTTCTGTAAAAGAAATTTTGTTTGTGTGACTTTTCTTTATTAGGATTTTCCTCCAAATAATTGAAGGAAAGAAGACATGAACCGATTGATCGCATCATATGTATTAAACAATATCTTCGTCAGCTGGTGCCATGTCTCTTTTTCCATGTCCTGCTCAACTCTGGCACAGAGTTCTGCCTACCTGAAATATCACATCTGTGCTTACTTTGAAAAAGCCAAGAGAAGCTGAGCTTCACTTGACTTTGGGTCAAAAATTATACCTCAGAGAGAATCAAAGTGGCGAGACCATTGGGATGAACTTTAAGGGAGGTTGTGACATCGTGTCCACTTGGGCACATCTAAGTCACTCAGCCTCAGGTCTTTCAATCTGTAAAACTGGAATAACTGTATTTACTCAATTTAGAGAGGCAGACATGAAGGCTAATCAATAAAAAACATATCCATCTTTACTATTAAGACAATAAAAGCAGTAAGCAGGCCGAAGGACACCTTGCTGCCTTTTAAATATAGAGTCTTACTCGTGAGTCCATCTTGCATATCCTTTTTCCTCCCCAAAAGAGAACACATTGAGGAACAGTTAATACCCTGTTCACGTTTTATCAGGGAAATGCAGTGTCCATGCAGTTACCTCATATGCTCTGTTATCAATCCCATGCAAGCCCAAGTATCTTTCAGAAAAGGCTGAAGCTTGAAAAGAAAAAGAGAAAACAACTCTTCAGTCATAAGTGAGTACACTGGTGCTTCTGAGTCAAATATTGCTAATGCTAAAGAGGATCTTCTTTTCTAACATTGCCTTAGTTACACAAGACATATTTCTAAATTTTTTGAAAATGCACTAAGAATATGTATGATAATACAGTCTTTCATTATCACCACATACTTATGGTTTCTAAGTAAGTCACAGAAGAGCCTTTTTTTTCTTTTTCCTTAATGTAACCAAGATTGAGATTGTTCTGTCCCTTTCTCCTTTCACATGGGGCCACCTCCATCAACAGTCTACCACAAGCTCCCGTTGGTCTCAGGATCACTGTACAGGACCTGAAGACTGGCTTAACACCACTGACTTTCACTGGCACTAAATGCAAAGGGAACTGGTGTCCCTGAGAGAAAGGATCACCATGTGCAGTGGAGTATTGCCAGCAGAGAGAGGATGAGGTGGGCAGGCTGGACCACAGCTCTCACAGATGGATGGTCCAGGCAAGAAAGAAGCATGTTCAAGGCAGTGGTGCAGATTGGTGTCAGAGGCTGGAGGGGTTTAGAGCCAATTCTCCTTTATTTAAAAGGATTGAGCAACCTGGTCTAGTGGAAGGTGTCCCCGCTGTCCATGGCAAGGGGGTTGGAACTAGATGATCTTTAAGGTCCCTTCCAACCTAAACCATTTTATGATTCCATGATAAAAGTTATTTGATTACTCTGACCACCATGGCTGGTCCCACTGGTGCCAGCATAATTGCTCTTGAGGAGGAAAAAAGGGTCAGTATGGCTAGTCCTAAGAAGACACACAATACAAAACAGGCAGGATCTTGGGGAAGAAAGTGAAGATAACTGGGAAACATTAGGGCAGAAACATAATTTTTGGTCAGCAAGAGGGTCTGTGAGCTCTGGGGTGGGGTTTACCATATAGTTTGAAGTCCGTCAGTGGGGAAAGAGCAGCTCCACAGGCGAACACCTGATTCTCTTCACCAGCAGGAAGCATGTAAGTGCTCAGGTAGCCACCATAATCCTGGAACACAAAGGGGGCAAAGGTGTCAGCGGTCCTGCCATGAGGCGCTGCTGCTTTTGGGTACAGAAGCAGGGCAGCTGAGATCTTGCAGAAAACTCTTGGCCATTACAGAGCCTACAACACCTTGCCCTGAAAAAACATGAAACAAGGGACATCTCCCTGGCTTCGGCAGATGTGGCTGAAGATGAGCTCTATACTCGTTGCACTGTCCTGAAGGCAGGAGGATTGTGTGTCCAAGAGCTCACCTCTTTTCATCCCACTTTATGGTTGTAGGTCTAATAGATATGTTACCTCTCCAAAATATCACCCCAGTCTTTCGTTATTTAAAATGGACATCACAGTTTCAACATCTGCCATCAGCCTGTTAACAACTCACTGCAGAGATGCTGCTGTATGTGCAGCTCTCTTCGCCCGCTCTAAGCCTGTATTTCCCATGATAAACAATTTCTGCTGGCAGCCACATTCTCATTTCAAACCGTGTGTACTTTGCAATTGCAGTTTCCCAGCCGGGCACACACACTGTGGTGCAAATCAGCCTCAGAAATCAATATTGTTGTTGTACGTTTGTACGCCATGAGCTAGATCTACCCACATTCCCATAGGCCTTAAGGGACAAGATGAAAATGAAACGAAAGTTTGCAAGGGGAAAAAATAATTAACTATCTGACAGCATTTTTCTGACAAATAGTCACTTTCTGCACTTGGAAGTTAATTAAAAAAACCCCAACATTGACAAATACATTGATAAAATGAAAGCTTTCATCTTTAACATCTCTGAGCAAGAAGCAGTCTGTCTCAAAAATAAATAATAATAAAAAAGTCACCACTGACATATTCAGTAAATCAGGGTTTAGCTCAGCTGCTTAGCCACAGCAGCCAACTAGAACAGCACAGAGGAACAACAGGAAAACATTACCTTCCCAAACACACCGACTCGCATTTTATCAATGTAATGCTCCTTCAGCATTGTCCTAGAACATGAGAGAGGAGAAACAACGGGTTAAAAAAGATTTTTCCCTTAGATATAGCAAACATAGTGTGGTTTTTTAAATTTGGGGTGGCCGCATAAAAATGATGTAGACAATCTAAATTCATGCTGCTACATGCTGCTTTCACATGAGTCTCTGATTTAATCTTGCAACCTGTTGTGCTGGATTTGACCAAGCAATGGCAGCAAATAACCTGCACTACCTCTGAGTCGTAATAAAGCTGATGCTATTGCACTACTCTGAGAGTGTTTTCAGCATCATCATGTGCAGAATAAATCTGCCAATATGACAGGACTTGCCATTTAGGGTTTTGCACAGTTTTTTCTGTTTTAAAAAGTTTAAGGGCTTAAAGATGGATTTTTTTCAACTACCAGGCCAGCAAAATATTAATGTGAGAGCCGATATTCAAGCTTACTTGTTTGTAGCTGTATGACTCTACAGAGCTAAAAATAAATAGGCTTTGAACATGTGATACAGATAAGTGTGCCCTAATTTAGCTTTGTTTAAGGTTTGTTTTTCTCCCTCTGCACCGGCTGACATGAGCTCTCTCTCGCACATGCCATCACTTGGTCACAGCTGTATGACTACATTGTCCTTTCCTCCCATCTCCTTGCTCTACCCCACACACCATTAAAGCAGCCAAGACTAATGACAGTCTTGGGCTAATTATCAGTAATGAATTAATTTCTTCAGTAACAGTGTTATTCACCGGACAGCTTCCAACTGATCCTTCTCTTCCAGAAGGCCCAGCCTCCTCTTAACCTCGTGCAATAGCTTAGTGCCTTGGAAGCCACTCCCGCGGCCGTCGAACTTCAGCACGATGGTGTTGTGAGAGCTGACCATGACGCTTTCCCACGTCACCTCAAATCTCTCCGTTACGATCTGGCTGCCAGGCGTCCCATCTCTGAAACGGAAACAGTCATCAAGCAAAGGCAACGGCACCAAGCACGGGCCAAACGCTCTCCCTGGGGCTGTGAGTTTGCCGTGACAACGGGGACCGGCAGCTCCCGCATGCATCGTAAGGCAGGGTAGATTTCAAGAAGGGGAGACCAGTCTCTGTAACGATGATGGGCGGAAGGCTGGCTGTGTGGGACGGGTTTTGGGGCTGGGGTGGAAGCTGCAGGCTGGTTTCTCCCTCCCTCCTTGCACAGCAACTATCACTGCGCTAAGCTGAGCTTTGAACAAACCTAGCAAGCACATCACTAACTGGGCAGGATTCCTGCCATGAGTACACCAGGGCAGCGATGTAGAGGGCGGTTGATTTTTCCCCATTTATGCCTGTTCTAATCTATAGCTATTTTCTACAGGGATTTTTCTGGTGGAGGGGTTTCTGAGAGGAGCCTGGCTTTGGGGTGTGCTGGCACTGTCAAAATACGCTGGATGAAGCTTGCAGGCATCAATCGTCCTTTCCTTTACTGGCAAGCAGTGGGGTTTCATTTACTGCCCCCATTCACCCAGCCCAGCCCTTCCCTCTCCCACAGGGTTCTCCAGAGTGGCTGTAGATGGAGCTGTCAATCACTTCTGTCACCACTGCTTCACACAAGCACAGAGGGAAAGGACACTTTTTAAAGCCATAAAACTAACAGCTTCAAAGTTCCCAGGTTGGCCAAAAACTGTGGGTAAGTGGAAGAGGTGGGCAAGACTCCCTCTTCACCCTCCTGCTTAGGGTCTGATCCTGTACAGGGGAACCGTCTTGAGAAATCTTCACCTCACTTCGCCAGACAACTCAGAAAAATCAAGAGAAGATGATGACGATAAGTAATATTTCAGGACTGGGATTGCTGTACAGCCACCGGCACTTCCATCTACTTCTTGTCCTTTTTGGGCTTCTTGGAGACATCAGGCAACTTACTGCAGGATTTTAATGTGCATGTGACTTCAGTCATTTGCATTTATTCAGGCGAGACCCAGGCACATCCAGCTTCAGAAGCAGCCTAATCAAGTGTTGTTAGCTTGATGAGTACCAATCTTCCTCAAGCACTTCTATAATGAAGTACATTTTCTCTGCAGTAATTTTGTGATGTAACGACATGCTTATTGCAGAGTTTTTGTCCTTCATGGAGGGATGTGCAGGGTGGTGTTCAGGCATTCATCAGGCATTCCTCACTTCTGCACGAGGCTTCGCTCTGTGGGGTGTTCCCTGGCAGGCAGCAAGCGATGCAGTGGGATGCAGCCAGGGCCAAGTGTGTTCTTCCAAGGTCAGTGACTTCCCTCCCCCAGTTTCTTTCCAAATTGCCAGAAAAAACTCAGTAATGTGTATTATTGTTACTAAATGTTGCATAAAGAAATACCCATCTGCTATGCCTGCCAGGAGGAAATCCTACCTACCTAATATAAATGCTAACGTTGTGGAGATCTTCAAAGGTTTCTAGCTCTCTCTTTACTGTCACTTCAGGGAACACCAGCATTTACATAGGAAGGGTTGCTGTATGAGAGGGTCTAAAATTTAAACTGTAATAAGGATGACTGCATCCCACTCTAAAACTACTTATTAAGCGCAGGGTGAGTGCCCGAAGCACTGGGACAGAAAGTCAACGTCCATCTTTTATTCCTCCCCCTCCTGTTTCTTCCGCTCTCTCCTTCAGAAAGAAACCTCACGAAGTTCAACAAGGGCAAGTGTAAGGTACTGCACTTGGGGAGGAATAACCCCATGCACTAGTACAGCTTAGGGGCTGACCTGCTGGAAAGCAGCTCTGTGGAAAGGGACCTGGGAGTCCTGGTGGACAACAGGATGACCATGAGCCAGCAATGTGCCCTTGTGGCCAAGAAGGCCAATGGCACCCTGGGGTGCATCAAGAGGTGTGTGGCAAGCAGGTCGAGTGAGGTTATCCTCCCCCTCTACTCTGCCCTGGTGAGGCTGCACCTGGAGTACTGTGTCCAGTTCTGGGCTCCCCAGTTCAGGAAGGACAGGGGACTGCTGGAGAGGGTACAGCAGAGGGCTACAAAGATGATTAGGGGGCTGGAACATCTTTCTGATGAGGAAAGGCTGAGGGACTTGGGTCTTTTTAGTTTGGAGAAGAGAAGGCTGAGGGGGGATCTCATCAATGCTTATAAATACTTAAAGGGAGGGTGCCGGGAGGATGGCATCAGTCTTTTTGCAGTGGTGCCCGCCCAGTGGCAGGACAAGAGGTAATGGGCACAAACTTGAACATAGGAAGTTCCATCTAACCATGAGGAGGAACTTCTTTCCTTTGAGGGTGGCAGAGCACTGGAACAGGCTGCCCAGAGAGGTGGTGGAGTCTCTGACTCTGGAGACATTCCAAACCCGCCTGGACACCATCCTGTGCAACCTGCTCTAGGTGACCCTGCTCTGGCAGGGGGTTTGGACTATATGATCTCCAGAGGTCCCTTCCAACCCCTGTGATTCTGTGATTCTGTTTCTGCTCCCCAAATTACTGAATTGCAAGTGTACATGGGACAACCTTCCAAAATCCTACAATTTACTCTGCAGGATTTCACTAGGGCACCCTCCTGGGAGCTGAAACCCTTGGCTCAAACACGGGAGAGAAGGGACCTATGTCTAGCCTCTCCCAGCTCTGAGGTGAGACAGAGGGTAGGGACCAACGTGCTGGACTTAGGTGCTAAAGTAGTCTGGCATTCAGCTTAAAAAACATTTGTTAAGAGGCTCTGATCGTGGCCGAGGTTTTCACACTGCCCTAATAATGTAAACAGAAAGAAAGGACAAGCGAGAACTTACACAATCAAAAGCAAGGGGTAGTGCCCGGTGTCCGAAAAGGTTGCCGGCTTTAAAATCTGCATTGGCAATTCTAGACAAAAAAAACAAATAACAGTATGTCTTCAGTGTGGGAACGCTGACATAACTCTAATAGTTTTTTCTGGTGTTTTGGCCACTTATAAGCAGGAACAAAATGGCATTTCATCAGCTGCGCTGGTAAATAACACCTTAGGAACACAGATGTTGTCAAAGAAAAGACCCATATTATGATAGCCGAGGTGACAAGAAATGTAAATTGGGAGTGCAGCGCGAGCTGTTCAGTCATGCATCACTTTTACAGCATTCAATTAACATCTGGCAATAGCTATAACATTCTTTTTTGGCAGCTGGATGAGTGACACAGCCAGAAATCAATATTTCAGGGCAGCAGAAGAGGGGGAAAATTGGTGATGAAAATGATAATTTAAAACCCGGTTAAGTATGGTGGCTGGAGGAGAGAATAGGATTATTTTGCTATAATGGTGTGAAGACAGATAAAGAAACATGTATTTTAATTCTAACTTCCAGAGGGCTTAATTTTACTGTAAACCAGGAGGTAACTGTGCTGAAGCCCACATCATTATACCGGTACTGAACCAGTATAAGTGAGGGATGTGCTCACCAAAGTTTCATTTAACTGCTTCCTATGGCCTCGTATCGATAGCCAAAAACGCTGCCATACAAACGCTTTCCGCACTAACAAGAACACATTTATTTTAAAAATGTTAACTGCAATCCAGACTAGCAAAGGCCCAGCAATTAAATTGGTATTAGGAGCATTTTCAGTAGATTAATACACAGATTAACCGTGCTGTTTAAGTGGTTTGCTTTGCAATCATTGTCTGACACTCCACCTAATTAGTTATTCCAGCTGAACGCTAATAGCTGCAAATTGGATCAATGGCCCAGGGACAGCCAAAAAGGCCAGCGCTTGACTTTAAATATACCTGAGAACTATGTGCAGCGTTCCCAAGGCTGTTAAGCCCAAAGCTTTGAAAATACAGGGAGTCACAGAAAAACAGCCACACGGCTGCGGCCAGCTTGTATTTATTACACACACACATACATATTTTAGGTTAAATGACCAGAATTGCATTTCAATGATACCTGCAGTTAAGAAACTTAGCATCAAGCTGAGTTATTCCTAATAAGCTGCTGGTGCCACGACGAATTGCCTCACAGTGGGGATAGACATGATCTTTATGACAGGCTCTTTCCCCATCTTTTCCTGCCCATAAGGCCTGGAAATGCACGTCTGTTCTCGTTACTTCATGCACTGATTTATGTTCCTAATGCCCATGTGGCAAGCAGAACATTTTAGGGCCATCATGATCCTTTTCAAACGGCAACTGTCTCTCAGCCTTTGCTTCACACGTTGTAACACTTGGCAGTGGTCGAAATCAGTAACCTGCCGTCCACCACACCTCACTGCTCTCCTTTCACTGCATCCGATCTCAGAGGCACCCTCCTTTTTGGCATGGGAAATGTTACGGGTCATACTTTGAACCCAGGGTCTTTGGGGTTTTTTTTAGTTGCCACTATACACGTAAACTGGGATTTTTGAGAGCTATTGCACAACTCTGAGTATGTGGATTTTCCACATATAGGTAAGATACCTGCTTACAGCCGGAGGAGGTGCTTTTTAGGTTGTTTCAGGTAAAAGTACAGAGACAAGCAGAAAATGCTTACACTTTGGCTGTTTGCCATTAGGCTTTTCTCTCTCTTTGTCCTCTTTGGCGTATAGATATGTGGGGAACGACTACACAAGTGGTACAAATAATGCACCAGCTGCGGATATAAACTACTCCAAGTTTCTGCGTTCTTTACTCCAGGTGAAATCTCATTCGGTTTTTCTCATAAAGCTGTTTTTTTCCAACCCTATCAAATGATATGGCTTTCTCAAAGAATCCTGAATGACTCCAATGGGCAATCGTTGGCGAGTCATCTTCATTCACTGCCGTTCAGAATTGTATACCGAAAGGTGGCCACCACTATAGCCAGCAAGCACATACAGTATCCCACTTCAAACTCATCTCAAATAATGCAGCAGTCCTGCCAGGGCAAATGCCTTGAACAATGGGGGCACCACACTGTGTCATTTTCTGGAGTGGCTTTTTCTCTACAAAGAAAAATTTAAAAGGAAAAAAAACCCCAACCCTGTCATTTTGCCTTTCTTCAGCTGCCTTCTCATCAAATCCTGTCTCTGTAATAACCTCCTTATGTAGCACATCCTAAGAGAGTGCTTTGCAAACTGTGAGTTTATTGAGAGCCAAAGTCATTCTTCCTCCTGCCAGTCTAGCCAAGATGACTGTATCGTTTCACAGCAATAGCAGTGAAAAAGAAAAAGAAGAGAGAGGAAAGGTACTACTTACTGTAATCGTCTATCTTGATTTCCATGTATTCTACCTTAGGCATTTGCCTGTCATTTACAGTCAGCTGCACATTTTCATTTACCTCCAGCTCAAAAATTTCTGAAAGAAGAAGGACAAGATCACAAAACCTTTTGGCACTGTTTGTGAGAAAGCATTTTGACATTTTATAGCCACCTTAATATTTGTAACACGAGTTTCCTTATGAAAGAATTTCCTTCCAGTCCTCACAGACATCTAATTCACTTAAGTCTTTGAAACCTCTTCCAGGTTCTGCGTTGGCAAAAAGCTATAATCCTGAAATCAGTGACATTTAGCTGATTTACAGCAAGTGGAAATGGGACCTTCTGTGTTCAGGTAGTGCTATGGGTCCCAGTCAGACATCCACCTGCCATGCAAAGCTAGATATCAAATGAAGAAGTCCTCTAGTCTGTGCCCAAGTTAACCATAATAAATGTGGAAAAGGAGGAGACTATGGAAGGCTTCAGGACACGGTTGTGCTGCTACACAAGAGAAAATTCATGAGAAGGAAAGCCGTGGGGAGAGAAGAGTGGACAAAGATCATACAGACCTGTAACGTCAGGTTCTGGAGCAATCTTAGCTTTCAGAGTGTTTCAGGAATTGTTCGTTTTGCTTGTGTGTCTTATGCAATGACTCGGGGACTGAAGTAGAGGATTCCTTCCTCCTTCCCAGGTTTTAACCTTTATTCCCCCCATCCTGGCCATGTGCTCTGACTGCTGAGCCTCTTCTAGAAAAAGTGGCCACCTCCAACGTCAGAAATAGCAAGTCCTTCCCAGTTGCTAAAGAAAGGGTCCATCTCTAGGAGACATTTCAGGTTGTATGTCCTAGGTGGTGGGAAATGTCTCCTGGTGATGGTGAGGTTCCTGAGCCCCGTGGGGGAGGGATTCAAGGGCCAGTGGGATCCCACTGTGGTGGCAGCGAATCCTGGTCTGGGGAGCCCGTTGCAGTGCTCATTCCCATGGCATCAGGCTGGGTTTGAACCAGGGAGATCCAGGGCATTATCTCTGCCATATGAACCCAAGGAGGGTTTGAGGTTTCACACCAAATTATGTGTTTCATTGACTGTAACTTCCCTTTCGAGACACACTGATAAATAGATCTGTAACCCCAGCTCCTCAAATAATACTTACGGTACCTGATTATCATGCTGTCATTGCCCCTCTCTGCTGAACAGGCAGGCACAGCACAAAAACGTGCCCTTCCCAGTTAATACATTTCACAGATCTTTCAGCAATAGTATATTGATTCAACGACTATTCACCTTGCTTCTGAAAAGCCTGGCTCATCTCTATTGAAACCAGAACCCCCACAAAAGTGCCAAAGCAACAGCCTATTACGTTTAGTTAAATATTAAGATTCTCATTTAATTATGGCACACACAAGTAGCTTTATCAGCAGAAAGGGGCTTGCTACGTAGGGGAATTTAGTCAAGCCATTTTATTTGTTCACATAATTGCATTCACAGAAAGCCAGGAAGACTGTGGAGGAAACAAAAAAGATTGGCATATCTCCTAAAGGACTTTCTTTTCTGTTTTAGGACCACAGGGAGCTTGGGTCTGTGGAGTACAAATGGTCATTGCTTAATTAAATGTAAGCACGCTATAATATTCAGTGCAACTCACTATTATCAGATTATTGCAGAATGCAGAGGCAAACTCCCTTTATAGAATAATGGGCTCATATTAAATAAGTAAATTCAGCAACATGCAACTGTCAGTTGCCCTTTATTCAAAAGCAAAAGAATGAAGGGGAAAAAAGGAACCAGGGGAAATGCTAATCATATGCAGAAAATCGTGAATTTCAGTAGGAGATGTGTTCTGTGAATGACTAGATCGAGTTCTCTATGTAACAAATGCTACACATATATGTCTGTCAAAATAAAACTAGACTCAGTGTGTTTTATGTTACTTTTTCAAGCCCTTCATTTGCTGTTTTTCTTATATAGTATCTCTCATTTTATGCACCTAAAAGTATTTTATAAAACTATACAGGAGGACATAACACAGTTCATGAGAGCACTATCCTGTACGTGTTCTTACAGCCAGTCAGCCACCTCCATGTCTACGGTAAAACTGAGGTATTGTGTTTAAGGAGGTAAAAAAAGAAAGTGACTTTGGAGCTGCAGGTCAGAGCTAACTCTCCTGGCCCTGTGGTAACACCCTCTGTGGGCTGGAGAGCCTTGTGGGCATCACCTGGGCTGCTCTGGAGTTACGCTCAGGGAGGGCATTGCCAAGCCCAGTTCTGTGCTGGGAGGAAGAAGAGCTGATACACCCTCGGGCACAGACCGAGGTACGAGCGGTCGCTGGCACGGAAAGACTGAAAAGCTAGGAGCTTGCAATTTGTTTTCAGTATTACTTAGAAAAGCAGTTCTTGTATTTTTGTAGACCAGAATAGCTACAAGTGCCAACTTTTGCACATTTATAGCAGAAGCAGTTTCACAAGGGACCAGACCAGCAGACGGAGCTATACCCCTAGCCCATTACCGCCAGCAGCAATAACCCTGGCTCCACAGTGAGAGCCCTCCTCTGGACAGTAAAACCAGTCAGCTCCATCATGGCACTTTTATCCAGAAATTATAGACCAGTGGGGAAACTGAGTCACGAGAAAATGAAATGTTTATCTCACAGTCACCCTGTAAGGAAGATGATGGCAGATGGTCTAAGCCGTGGCCCAGGGTACGTTGTGCCGCTTTGCCTTGGCAGCAAAGATCTGTCTCGCTGCCCTTACAGGACAGCACTATATTGCTTTAACCTAACTTGTGCCAGGATGCTGCTAAATTTTATGCCTGTCTTTTTCTGCAAAGGAACATTTTAATTGGAAAAAAAAACGATCAAAAATGGTGGAAGGATAAATTAGAGTTAAATCTACAATACATCTCACTAGCAACACTGGACACTGTTGACACGAGATGGAACACTACTGGGTGTTTCTATTTTAATGACAAATGATACACTATGCCGCAAATCTCACTTTAAATTTGATTTTAAAAAATGCAATCAGAATTTGGAATTGCACTCAACACATCCTGCTTACAAGCAAAATTCTTCTAGGTGGGGTAAGGGTTTGAAACGCATGTTGTGAACAGAAATTGAGAAAACAGGGAATAAAACAGGGAACACAAAGAAACTGTATAAAGCAAGATTGCTCCTGTACTTTTTTCTGACATGTCCTGGGGCCATAGGAGTCTTTCCTTTGACACTTACCACCTTCAGGTGGAAATGAAGCAGCTCTGCATTTAACAGAAAACCTTTAGTCTGAGAACCAAATTCCCAGGTTTGCTCTGCTCCTTTGCAGGGACAACAGCAATGAGTTGCTGTAAATCCAGTTATGCGAAACCGATTATCTGATAAACTGGCCATGTACAGAACAGCTAGAATAAAGGTGTTGCCTATTATTTGGATCTTAGCAATGCCTGAAGTCCCTAACTGCAGGTTAAGGCTGTGCTAAACTCTACATTAAAATGAAAGATCAGGGTCTACCACCAAAGTGACAGGAGCAGGTTTCAAATCTTGGTTTCACATAAGACTCACACCTTGCTATGAAGTCTCCTGAGACTCGTGAGAGAGAGAAAGGGGCACCTTGGTTTAAGACCCCTGTAGAGAAGGGAGAGAGAAAGGCTGTCTGTCTGAGGCTTCCTGCCATGCTGATATGGGGTAAAAAATTGATCTTTCTCAGTAACTTGTATTGCTACAGGTGTGAAGGAGGACCCCTAGAAACCTCCTGGCTCTTGGGCTCTACAGGGAGTCCTAACCAGTCTGGTAATGGCTACAACCAGTACCAAGATTTTGAGGAAAAAACATTGCATTTGGAATAATTCCAGTTTCACACTGGTGTAGATGTGAATCATCAGCATGAAAAAGCCTTACCAAACAGTAAGTGCTACAGTCCCTGTGAACAGATCAGGAAACCAGGCACAACTTGTGGGGCACACTCCTCTGCATTATCTCTTTCAACCTGGTAATATATCTCAGAGGGATTTTTTATTGGAAAATGGTAGATTAAGCTAAATATTTCTTATTTTTGAGTAGGATGTAAATCAGTATTTGTGAAAGACTAACAAAAAGAGAGAGAGAGAGATCTGAATTGTGCAGTTTTTAAGCACGTTGATAAACAACATCATGCCCAAACCACTGTCTTCATAGCCCAAACAGAAACCTTTTGTGATGGCAGCACAAGAGCTCTGCAAGTCCCCCTGCCTTGCAGAAGACTTGCATTTAGGCAGTCTGGGCTCCCCGCTAGTCTGAGTTTACCAAAGAGCAGCTACTTCCCAGCGTCCTGCCTGGCTATTTTTCTCTGAAGAATTGCAAGGCTCAAGCCCATTCTTACTCTGTGCATCAGTTGTGTTGTGAACAGTCACCATCGGGACTCGGGGACCTTGAAAAGAAGAAAAGAACTCGGTTAAATATCTCTCGAAGCACACACAGACGCACGTGAACCTGGTTTTGAATTCCATGGAGCTGAAGACTCCTGAGACTCACTTTCCATGCAAGAGTAATCTAAAAAGCAAATCACCCCGGTATTAGAAAGAGTCTATGAATAAATGACAGTACTGTAGACTCGGAGACTTGTGAGGTTTCAAAGCCCTTTCCCAATGGACCACTAAATGCATCTTTCCCTAATTTGTAAACATTATAATTAGCACAAACACAATTAAATCACTTGCTTTTAAAATTATTCTAATGACACCCAAACATCACAGCACAAAACATTTACATTTTGTATGCTATGGATAACTGTTGCTGTTTTGCAAACATTTTGGTTTTGGTGTTTGTTTGTTTATTAAAATGAATTAAACACCAGTTTGGCTCTCACACTAAAAAGGACCACATATGCTGTCTTATGCAGCATTTCAGTATTGAAATCAGTCAGTATTATACAAAGAGGATTATCATTACAATGCAATGCACTTGAGTGAACCACAGAATTCACTGCCATAGGATGCTGCAGTCTTTAGGATGCTATAGTCTTTAGGATGCTATAGTCTTTACCACAGGACACTATAGTCTTCAGCACAGGATGCTGTAGGATGCTACAGTCCTTACCACAGTGGTCTGCATCCAACTTCTTGTTCAGAAAGTCACCAAATGGCTGATTGATAGAAAAATGGGACGGTACATGAGATTAGTTTCATTCTGTAGTTGTCAGCTTCTTTCCTTCTGCTTTTCAGTTATCATCTGCTGATGGCTCTTGGAGACGGGATGCTGGGCCAAGATGAGCTTCAGTGTGACCCAGTACAGCCACTCGTATGTTACTACCATACCTGCCCGTAGCTCTTCCAATGAGTTTGACAATACTGCTCAGGAAGGTGGAAGAAGCACTGCAACGATGAATTGGTTCATTCTTAACCTCAGAGATAGTGGTTATCTTACTTTCCGTCCCTTTCCCCATAATGTAATATGATGCAGCAGCAGCAAGCGTGAGCAGCAGGGGAAAGACCATCCGTACACCCAGCAAAGATCCCAACAGCAGGGCCAGAGGGCTCCCACACCGCGTGTGGGTGAAGATCATAGATCACAGACTCATAGACTCATAGAATCATTTGGTTTGGAAAAGACCCTCAAGATCATCAAGTCCAACTGTAAACCTAGCACTGCCAACTCCACCACTAAACCGTGTCCCTAAGTGTCACATCTACTCATTTTTTAAATACCTCCAGGGACTCAAGCACTTCCCTGGACAGCCTGTTCCAATGCTTGACAACCCTTTCAGTGAAGAAATTTTTCCTTATATCCAATCTAAACCTCCGCTGGTGTAAGTTGAAGCCATTTCCTCTTGTCCTATCGCTTGTTACTTGGGAGAAGAGACCAATCCCACCTCGCTACAACCTCCTTTCAGATAGTTGTAGAGAGGCCACAAGGTCTCCCCTCAGCCTCCTCTTCTCCAAGGCTAAACAACCCCAGTTCCCGCAGCCGCTCCTCATCAGGCTTGTGCTCCAGACCCCTCACCAGCTTCGTTGCCCTTCTCTGGACACGCTCCAGCACCTCAATGTCTTTCTTGTAGTGAGGGGCTCAAAACTGAACACAGGATTCAAGGTGTGGTCTCACCAGTGTTTGTGGCAGGACTTCTCTTTTGTATATAATGTATTTCCAGTTCAAACTTACTATGCAATGAGGGTGTGCAGCCCATGGGGATGGCAAAATTTGGAACTGTCTGTACAAAAGACCCATGGAGGAAACCGTGTTTCTTACTTCCTCGGGTTCCAACAGTCTGGTGGCATACTGCTGGCATGCAGGGGAAACCTGACATTGAACTACACTGAATATCAGAAAACACAACATTTTTTAAGCTTCAAAATGAAGAGAGCTTAAAAAGGCTTGATATTCACTGACATTCAAGCCTCTTTAAGATGTCTTGAGTCCTTCAACCTACAAGCAAATCCTCACCAGTCACATGCACCAGCTAGCTGAGAAAAAGCCCCTGAAATGCTGTAACTGGCAATGTGCACACAAATGGCAACAAAAAAAGGTTACTGCGAGCTGTCCATCCTGGTTCAGTAAGTGAAACAAGTTCTTGAGAGCAAGAAAGACTTTAAGGCGGTATAATTGTGTCAATGGTTTTCCCTGTGCTGCCAAGAAGCCACATCCCATTGCACACAATCACGAGTGTTTAATGTAGACCTTACCTATACAAGAAGAGGCAGAAAAAGGTTTTATTTCTAATTAAGCTGACTGATATGGCAGCCTGACTTTTGTTTCCTAGTAACTGAGAATTTTCTTTACTAACAATCCCATTCCTTTGTGTTCTTTGAATGCAGCTGAGTATAATGCACAGAGGAAACCCATGTTTTACTCACCAGGTTTTAGCTGAATTTACCTTTCTACTACAAATATACATTGATATGCTGACCATATTTATTTATAAATCTCCCCTGTTTTTCCCTTGCAGTCCCAGAAAAGCAACAAATCTAATAAACAACTCATCACAGGCATGATAATATCATCACTGAAAATAAAAGGAATCCTCCCAAATGACTTCAATCAGAGCTAGAGCAGTCCTTTAATTAACACAAAAATGCCTAACAAAAAGAAAGGGATAAAGAGAGAAATACAATGCATATAATCCCTTCATTTTCTAATTTATCTCTCCTTTTTGTGTTGGCACTGGAAAAACTGTGAGAAACTAATAAATAAAGAAAAAAGCCAGTATGTAGTTTAGGAAATTCCATGTGTTATATATTGTGTTTCCTTAGTCTCTCACTACCTTACTGTCGTCTCCCCAAATCAATATTTTAAAGTGAGGTCCCATACAAAGATATTCAGTTTGAGGTAACAGCAAATAAAAATATTTTAAAATATGCGTCAGTATCCTTGAAAAAGTAAACTTTTGAGTTCCTCAATTTTTATTTTTCAGCAAATGAGGAAAAATAGTAAAACCAGAAATCTACAAAGTAGAATCATCAGGTCTGTGAGAAAGATTACTCGTGACATTAAGTATTCCTAATGATGACATTCCAGTTAAACAATGCCTTTCACTTGTGAGCGGCTTGAAAGTCATCAAGAAGAAAAATAATTTTTTTTTAGGAATGACGTAAACTGTTTATTTCAATGCCAATTTTTTAAGTAAAACATTGCAGTTACATGCTACACTATGTCTTTTATTACACACACATCAAAAGTCTTTCAACACTCACAAGTCGAGTGCCGAACACCTGACAGGGGTAGAACAAAATTCTTGAAATTAGGAAGTGTATACTCATTAGCTGCCTCCCATACTTTATTTTTAAACCTATAACGGTGTGACAGTCCCATTACACATGCCATCTGGTAAATGCCATCCACTGTCATTTGCGGATCTGAGAGTGAAACCTAATTTGTTCAATGAACTGCTGGGAGCTGACAGAAGCAGAGCGAGGACATCCTCTGCTCCGTGTCTCCTCTCTCCAGAGCCCTTCCAAACGGGCTTTGATTGGGACTCCTGAGCCCTGGCACATTCTGCTGCTTCTGTTCTTTAATCAGCGCTGATGAGCGCCTGTGTCTACCCGTCCCCCTTGGAAACTTTGCAACCGCTCTGCCTCTTGCTTACGGAGGTCCTGGGTGCACACGAGCATCGGGTGCAGGCTGGATTTAAGCATTTGCTTGTGCTCCTTGCAGAATAAAACACAAAGTGCTCCACTTTAAGAAAATGAAGCAGATACAGAGCTGCTTTGCCCCTGATGTGAAATGGTAAGAGAAGCCCAGCACATACTCCATCACCTGGGTGACTGTTCCTGAAATCATGGGAAGGCCACTTTCCGGCATGACGAGGGGATGACGATGCTGTTGGACTTCTTCCCCTGGCCCCGGCTGCAGAGGGGCAGTTACAAGCAGGGCTGCGATACGCCCGGAGGTGTGGGACCTGGCACTGCTGCTCCCTGCCACATTCCCCAAATTTTTTAGGATGCTGGGTGGCACCGTACAGGCTCTGTAACCCCGTTATCTCTCTCTGCATCCCTCTGGCAGGAGCGGGATGGGATGTGCTGGAGCACCAGGAGCTGGAACTGCTTCACCTGGCTTGCAGGCTCCGCTCCGCTCTCCTCGGCTCCAGCATTGCACCAGCTCACGCCAGTAACTTGACTGCAGTTTTAATGCTGCTGCTTTATTTACAGCTTAAGAGAAAGGAGCAAAGCTATTGACAGGAGAACTTCTGGGTGTATAGACATACTCTATACATTCCCGGAGAGACGCATTGTTAATAAGGCTGCATAAATCTCTAGTTACAGGAAGGAGATTTTCAATTAATACAGCTAAAAGTCGGGCTTTATCATAAGGCCTTTGACTTTAAAAACTTTACTGTCATTATCCGTGCTAGAAGTAAATTAAGCCATATCACTGTAATGACACAGGGAAATTCATCAGCAAGGAAGTACTACCTGCCATGATCTGAAGGGGCACAGAAACTCAGTGCCTCAGTAATTTGACAAGAAAAAACATTGGCCGTGGCTTGTCATCAATTTTTTAAGCAGCTTTCATTATTATTTCCAAGGGGGTTCTGCTTAAACACTATCAGAAAGAACTAACTCTAGATACTTAGGTGGTAAAGTATAGACTTCCAGAATAAAAATGGAAAATCATGCAACTTTGAAAAAAATTTTTACCAGACATTTGTTTTGTAATACGTTTAAGAGAATATTCCACAATATTCCTGATGTTTTCATGACCTCAACAGCATAGGGAATTGTATCTGTTGCTACTTTAAAATGAAAGTAGTGATTATAAAAAGAATATGAAGTAAAATTATGAAAAAGGTAATCAAAGTTAGATAACTGTTAAAAAGGGAAAAAAAGAGGAATTGTCCTATTCTTCTCATCCATACTCTCAAAGGCTTCAATGTGGCAGATAATTTTCAGACCAGAAGCTAAATTCACAGTGTGTAAACAATGAAAATTCAAATACTCTCTGCCAGCGCCACCAGCATATCTCTTAAGCGCTGATGAATGATTTAAAAGAGCAGCTGCAAGCAATGGGAGCTGAGCGGGTCTGGCTCTGCACAAGTGAGATAATTGGCAAGAGCCATCTCTGTGTACAGATTCCAGATCTCTTTATTTGCTAATTCATGAATTATTTATACGTGCTGCATAAAGTTCATATGTTGGGGTGATATTATCAGCCTAATAAATAAAGACATGGGGAGCTCTATGAACCACTGCTTACAATTAAAATATTTTCCCATTTACAGTATTTTCCAGCTTGCGCTACAGACAGATGTTCGTGCTCTTTGCTTTGGCAACCTTGTTGACACAAACATCAAACAGATTTGTGCTGCTATTCACCCTCCCCAAGGCATTTAATTTTTTAATCTAATCTTTACTTCCTCAAATGTAACTTGTCTTGTAAAATAATCAATACTGTCTTGTTCTCGGGCAACACGCAGGATTGCACAAACCACACCGGTAGCACTGCTTGTTTCTGCCCTGTCTGATACTAGTAATAAATTTCATGCTTACTTTATATAGAGCAGAAATAAATCTGGTTGTTCCAAGGCGGCTTTGGTTAGCAGTGTCTAGAGGGCAAATGAGGAAGGGATTTTTCCTTAATTATACTACGCACAATAGCTCCAATGAGTTCTTCAAAAGGTTGCTTGAGTAAATAAGCATGGTCACGGCCTGAGTCTGTTCCACGGGATTTTGAGAGGCGCCTACAAGCAGTGGCGTGGGAAGCTGGGCTGACACTAACCAGCTCTGTCCCACTGTCTGTCCTATGGTCACTGAAACACAGAAGCTCATGGAACCTCAGGGTTTGAGAATACCCTCCCTTGCTTCTTCAGGTAATTCTGTATTATAAAAGTATTGACAATTGCCCTCTAAACAGAAGTCTGTTTTCGCTGATGTAATTGCTACCGGTGCCTCACTCTTCTGGTAGGAACTGCCTTCTAAATTGAAGCTATGCTGGCTGTCACTCCAATTTACACCTTTTTGGTTTTGTTCCAACAAGCTGTTTTCGACTAATCATGAGTATTCCCATTATAGTTAGAGCAGTCACGTGTCCCCAGAGCTCTCATCCATTAGGATAAACTAGATTATTTTAGCTCCCTTTTGTAAGACAAAGTTTCTTTTCCTCTTATTCTTTAATGCAAGTGTGTTTTACATTCAGTTCCTCCTTCCTAAACTGAAATGACCAGTACTCTACCCCTGCTGTAGAGGATGACTTAACTGGTCCTTATACAGGGAAACTGCTACTTGTTCGGTTCTACAGAAAATTGTTTGCTTGATCCGTCCTAGAAGAGCCTTTTCCACAGCCACAGCTGGTAGGTGGTTTGGAGACATCCAGTGATCACCGTTGCATGCCCAGCCACCCATCTGCTCTTCTGAGGCATTTGTAACTCTTGAGCTTCAAGCATACAAGACAAATTCTTGCCCTGAGTCACCATGTACTTAATTTTGCTCTTTGTACTATTAATTTCTTCCACTCCAGCCCTGCAAGACAACCAGCTTCTCCAGGATTTCTCTCTGCCTTCTGATGATGCTTATCAGCTTTGTGGCCTTAACAAATTCCATTAGCTGCGTCCAGCTTTGGGTTCCCAGGCTGCCAGGGAACAATCTAAGTAAGGTCATTCCCAAGATCAGCTCCTAATGAACCCTGCTGCTGATCTCCAATTAGCCTGATATTTCTCTTCATCATAATCATTTAGCTGGTACTTAACCTTCCCTTACAATTCTTTCTCTAATCCCCACCCTCTCCTTCTTAATTAATATCATCCAATGAGGCATCACAGGGAGTGGGCTGAGGGAAAGCATTTCCTTCCTTTCATGAGGCTTTGGCTAAGGCTTTCAAAACCTATAATGCAATACTGCGTGCGGATGGTTCCAAAGAGGAACGTGGAAAACCTACGCCCTTCAAGAAACGTTCCAGGTACATTCATCCATTGTAGTGATAAGATCAGCTGTAAAAAGGAGGTAGGTTAGGAGAATTTGCTTGCAGAGTTCCTGAACCTGATAGTGCACCGTGACTGCATACATGGAGAGGTAAGTACCAGAGGCAGGAGGGAACCGCTCCAGCTCACATGGGGATCACTGCCTTCCCAAAAGGCTACGGTATTTTGTTCTAGTATGCTGGTTCAGATCTGTGACTGGAAGAACAAATCTGAACAGAGAAATCCCCATACCCAACTTTCTTTCTTTTTCCAATTACTGTCTTATTTCCTGCTGTTTCTAGTTGAATCTCTCATTTATTTAACCTCTTTCAATTCAATTTTCATGCAGGTTTTCTGAAAACTCCGAAAAGAGAAGAAAGCAAAAGTTTAAGATTTGTCCCCATTTTTAAAATACAAGTTTCTTATTGGGTTATTATATTACAATCCTAAGAGAAATACCAAATGTGGAGGAACACACCTGATATCTTCTGTATTCCCTGTCTACCTTGGAAAGTCTTGGGATAACTCAGGATGCCCAGGGAGGTTGTGCACCTTCCATCCTTGGAGGCTTTGGTGACAGGACTAGACATAGCCCTGAGCAACCTGATCTGATCTCTCTGACACTGCTTGGAGCAGGAGGTTGCACTAGAGACCTCCTAAGGTTCCTTCCAACCTGAATTCTCCTACGATTTTGTGATTCCATGATTAACAAAGTATCACAAATGGCAGTGCCGTCATGATGGAGGGACTGCGTAGCCATGTCCTGGTAGAGCTGTGGAAGGGCAGGAAGAGCATTGCAGTCCCTGTTACTCCTGCCAGCTCCCCTAATAAACATACTGCTGATATATTCAAGGGAAAAAGATCTTTCCTTGTAATTGCAGCATGAAAGAAAATACTCTCTTCTCAGTGCCATTTGCAACTCATTAACACTGACAGAATAAAAACCCATTGCATATTTTGTGTTTATTCCATTAAAAGACTAGTATAAATTGATTTACATAACCTTAATTTATTCTTTTCCATAAGTAAAATTCTCTTGCAGCAAAATAATGATATCCTAGCTAGTTAAGTTGTAACTGATGCTGGATATTAACTTTTTTTAAAAAAAACAAACCCATAAATAACATGTCTTCACGTTGTCTGGTTATTAAGCTGTTTTCCTCTCATGAGTTCTCAGGTTTTAATATACCCTTAATGTACTGACTGCATTAATAAGGGACTAAACAAGTATCACGCAAACAGAAGACAAAAGCCAGCAATAAACCTTACAGCTGGTCCAGCTGGCAAACAAGGTGAGAGAAGCAGTTTTCCTTAGAGGAACCCTTAAATCTAGCAGGATGGTAACATCTGTACTATCCACTGCAGAATAATGAGTTCAACCAAGGTCGCTCATATAGCTGGAAATAACGCACGTGCACCCTAGTCTCAACAGGCAGGAGGTCACTGCCTGATTTGTGAAGCTTCATTATTTGAAGCATCGGAGGAAGCCTGTTGTCATGGTCATTTATCTCCTATGAGTGGAGTTCAGATAAAATTTTATATGTATGGAATGACCAAATGACAAGAACCCTGGCTGTAAGCAGATGATAGATCACCTTCCTCTAGGCAATGCCACACAGCTCATACTTACAAGAAAGAACCAAAATGAAAACAGGATCAACGCATGTAAAAGCAAGGAACACCTAGTGCTTTGCAGAATGAGGTAATTTTAAAGGGGGTAGGACTTTCACTTTCATTCCACAATCTTCATTTTTCATGCATTGGAAATTACAGGTGTTTTCTATTCATTTTATTATTAAATATTCATGCGTATTTTTTTTCACTTATTCTTTGTCACTGAGTATTTATGGGTAACTTACACTACATTAAAAATGTATAACAATACAGTGAAATATTTTATAACATAAATGAATGGTCTACTTAAAGGAAGACAAAATGTGACTGGAACATCCACGAAAGCCACCATTTTAATTAATCTCAGACTACTTTAATAACTACGTTGTTAACAGCCGATAGAAAAGAAGTTCTCTTTCAAATACCAAACCACTAATAGCATCCTCTCTTTTCTGGGAGAAAAAGCTCTTGCGGTACCTTCTGTTTGTGCAAAAGGGATTTTTCATACCAGCCGGCTATTTTGAAGTCATACAAGCATGTGAGAATGAGCACTCCGCATCCTGCCCTTACCCACGGGATTTCTGACCCATGAACTGCCCACAAAGGAGCTGAGACACCAGAGCCAACCTCGGCTGTTAAGTAAGAAAGGGAGTCAAGTGAATGCAAATGTGAATTATATAGTAATTATAATATAAATAGGACCCAGAGATTAAGTCTGTGCATGCTTTCAAACAGCAGAAACTAATTTAAGCTTCATAAGCCTCAGGAAAAGTTCCAAAAGGTCACACTTTGCCTGGAAGCACTAATTACAGCCTCCCGCTACGGAGTATACAAAAACCCAAGCGCTTTCGTAATCATCCTTGTATGGGAAACCATTCTGGTCACAACAGATAACAGTCACCCAGTGACCTAATATGTGAGCAACCACCGGGATTGCCTTCCAGGCACCAGCACGGCTGCTGTGCCCGTTTAGCATTCGGCTGGGTGGGAACCTGCACCCACCCACCCTCTCAGGTCACGCCTGGTTCCTGGAGGCTGTTATCACATTGCAGGACGTTTAGTCGCACTTCAGCATTATCTCCATGTTTCTTACACATCTTGGATTTTGTCAGCCAGATATTTTGGCTAGGATGCCTGGCTTGTGTAGTAGCATAAGCATGCTCTTGGAGATTGCCTGTCCTGCTCTACCCAGAAAGACACCACCATGTTCAGACCCCCACGGCACAACATGTCAAACACTCGCTTTCTACTCCTTGCTGTAAACCCCAGATCCAGGCCAAGGACAGCTCAGACGGTTCAGAAAATCTGAACCCCCATGAGCTGCACATAAGGCAGTAAGTATTAAACCTTGCTGTTGAAGCATGTTATAACACTTGCTGTGATGGAAAATAACATTTAACTCCGGGCCAGCAGATGAAAACCATAATTTATTTTTGAAATAATAGAGAATATAGATACCACTCTACTCTGGGGTGCAGCAGTAATAATATGCAGTCATCAGACGGCCCACAAAATACTACCAAACCCTTGCTCTGTGGTTCCCTAAAAATTTAAACCAGTGTTGTCCACTTCCAACTCACCTCGGCCACTTGATCTCATCCCAGTATTTCCCACTCCCTTGCGTGAGTAGAAATGTTTGTACAACCATCCAGCAAAACAGCAGAACAGCTTCTAGAACCGATCCCAGCAGAAAAACAACGTTATATTTAATTTTCATTCAGTTCCATTCCTGGACCCAGATCAGAGCCAGCCTATTTGTGGCACAGTTAGCAGACCGGTGAAAAAGCCCCCAAAGTGGACAGAGGATGGAGTTGCCTCTTTCCATGGCAGCACTGACTTTGTCTTCCAGCCCTTGTGAACATCCAGAGCTGTGGTCCTCCAACACGTACTGATGGAAAATATGATAAGGTGCTTTATAGGGGGTTATTGCACTTCACAGCAAGGTGAGGTGGGGCAGAGAGAGGCACCATCAGTCAGGACCGCAGGTAGAAACCACCTTCCCCTGAGCCGCCTCCCCCCAGTCAACCTGTGAGCAATCGCTTATGGTGCCTGCGGTGAGGAAAGTATTTAAAGTTGGCTCTCAGCCTTGGCTGGGGTCTTCAGAGCTGCTGACATGCCTAGGCTGAGGTGCGGTGGCAGCTGGTGCACACCCTGTTAGTAAAATCCAGGGAGCAACCTCCACGTTCGTTTAAACCAGGGTGCACCTATCGCGTTTCTCTACCCATAGGCTCTCGACTTGGTTAATAAAACTCCTTTCCAGGACGAGCAGTTATTTCAGCATCTAATTAAGTCTCGTTAGACTATCTCAATGACATCATTTATTATGATCCTCACCAAAGGTCAGCTGAATTGCCAAGCTTCAGCCCTCTTAGCAGGACAAGCTGCACTTAGAAAGCATTGACTTGAATTTCAGTAAGAAGTGCTTCAGAGACTCTCTAAGATGCTTTGCCACTACCATGACGGGTAGTTTTATGATATTATTAGTTGACGCTAAACCCACATGCTTCAGAAATATTGCCAGGCAGCAAGCTTTCTACGTAACCAAGTTTAAGTATGGATTAAATGTAGGTATTTCCCCTCTGTGCATTTAATGTTTGTTCAGGCCCTGGAGTGAGATACTTGTACCGACAGCAGCAAGCTTTCCCCAGCCATCTGCCCGAGATGCCGCAAGCCACGTGAAGTTGTTACGTGGAGAGGTTAAATAGGAACTTCAGCTTCTTCGTCTCTCAAAAGCAAGAAAAAGAGTTTCTACCATTTTAACCTGGGTGACATCAACAGAAAACACTCCTAATGAAACACTCTCCCTGTAGCGTTTGACAAGCAAACACTTTTGTCCCTGTTCAGATCCTTCTTAGAAGATCAATACTTCCATATCACCTACAAGCAGCAAATTGCACACACATAACATGTCTAAGGACCCTCCAAACTGAAAGAGCCGCAGGATGATATTCCCCCTCGCAGCTGCACTGGGTCTCTTTTATAGCACACTCACGGTGCTATAAAAACCGATCATACATAATGATGTGCTTTAAGCCAAAACAGGTTATTATATTTTTCCTAATTGCTTTACTGCTGCTATAACTGAAAATTCAGTCCCTCGTTCAAGAGATCGCCGCCTGTCTCTAAAGGCACAGAGCGATGCTAGGGTGGCACGAGAGGCTGGTCTTGCTGGAGTCCCGTCCCGTGACGTGCTGAGGGGCTCCTCTGCTGCTCTGGGTACCTCCAGCTCCTGCCGCGGCTGGTGGGACTGAAGAGCATTCAGCACCTGAGAGGACTGGCCCCGTGCTCATTAAGGCCTGAGATGTAATTACAGACTAGTTATTGAATTGCTATTGAGACGAAACATGGGGCGGTGCTGTGAGCTAACAGCAAACGTGCACAACCATGCCTTGTTAACTCTTCACTCCAGTATGATTTGACATGCTGGTTTTGTTACGGGAGTGCTCTCCTGCATACTAACAGCTGGGATTCTGCTAGGAAGGTTTCTCTGCAGTGAATAGATTGAAGATTCACTGAATCTTTCAAAACCACTCTGGTAATTTATCCACCTAGGAGCCTCTATGTCCCTTATTGTCACCGCACATCTGAACATCGCAGTCAGTAATGGATTTTATCTTCACAACACCTCTAGGAAGCTGGAATTACAAGACCTGCTTGAGTTCTCTAAAGGAGCTTCAGACAGACAAAAAAAATCTAATCCATGTGTCCTAAGTAGCGTTTTGTAGCTAGTTAGGACTTCTTGGACCACTGTTACCAAACGTGTCTTTGAACTCTCCATGTCTAAATACGGGCCAGGAAATTAAAACAACTATTATAAAATCACCTGTTCGTAAGTATATGTATCATAGGTGTCCACATTCAACTCAGGATTTAGAGAATCCAGCAGTACTATATAAATAACATGATTATTTTGTTATAGAAAGGGAACAAAGAAGCAATCCACCTAATTTTTGCAGATATATTTGCCTAAATATTGAGTAGCTTTATAGTCCATAAATAGCACAAAGGAAATATAGGGAAATAGCCAGGGAAGAGCTAAGCCGCGTACTTTCATTATTGATTGCACTGATGTTTACCCGAGCATAATGACTACTAAGAACAATCTAGTTCCAGGAATGCTATTGATGGGACTGTGATATGCAAGATTTCCATGTGATACGTAAGGCAATACAGGAGCAATGTAGTTACGATTTGTGGACAAAACGCTGCTTTATGAACTTGTGCTTTATGAATGGTAGATCACATCTTACACCGATTTATGGCTCCTGGCATCTGCTTATCCATAGTTAGTATAAAAAATCCCCATCTCTGGATTTTTCATGGCTTTCCAGGGATGGTAGGTCTGGCCCAAATGGCACGGGTTAAAAGGTCTGATTAAATGAAGGAAGATGTAGAAAGAGGTTCATTATTCTCCTGCCTGAAGGCATGAATCAACCTTTAATTGTGGGAGCTGGGCAGACAGGGGTACATTATTGCAAAAATCCTGAAGAGGGTAATTATGCACCATCCACCGATGGAGACAAGCTACAGCGCTAGACACAGCTCTGGTCTGTTCCAGTAGCCAGCGGTGCTTTTCCTTGGAGCGGTGCTTTTCCTTGGAGTGTTGCCTTGCAATATGAGGAAGGAAATGGGGGTCATGACACTGGACTCAAGATGTGGCCATAGGCAAACCACTAATTCTCGCTGTACCTCTGCTCCCCGCTTGGTAAAAGCGTGAAAATGATCATCTGGGGAAAGGCTGCAAAGGGCTTTGCATATCTTTCCATAACTCCAACTTAGTGCGGTATTTATTTTACCAACCATAAAACTTCTGTTCCCTCTTCTCTGTATCCTGATAAATCCCAATATAGAATTATCCTGAGATATTAAATAATACTATGCTCTTCCTGCTCAAAGTGACATAGATGTACAAATTACTGCCAATAATGTCTCTCTGATGATCCCATGGCCCCCTCATATTAATGGAGAAACTGAAGAAAAATGTGGTTTAATTCATTCATGGTGAAAGCCAATGTCATGATCTTGTTTACTGAGGC
Source organism: Burhinus bistriatus (assembly GCA_013397275.1). Lineage (NCBI taxonomy): Eukaryota > Metazoa > Chordata > Aves > Charadriiformes > Burhinidae > Burhinus > Burhinus bistriatus. Next base: position 336,110 of record VYXH01008235.1, read on the forward strand.
AGAAAGGATTCAGACACTTCAATTCAGAAAGCAAGTCCCTAGCAGTAGAAACCCCCATGTTTTTGTGATGAATACGACAGATAAAAATTTCTTATGAGTGACATGCTAGAACTAGTACATTTGCATGAAGGTATTTGTTGATTAAAACTCATACCTCTAGGACTTTATAGGATTTTCAGGGAAAAAAGTTCCCCAAACTGAGTATTATAAAAAGCTCAGATGAAACTGACTGAATCCATAAGAAGATGAGCAAAATAAAATGTTATTTTGTTACAGTGAAATTCATCAACAAATCCAAGCACTTTATTGGTTTTAATTTAGCTTTTCTTTGGGATGCATTCAAGCCTGGATAAATCAGCTGGTAATCCCATGAGAGAATGAAATACTAGGAGATTTTCCAAAATGCATATCCTCAAAAAAGACGAAGTCTTTATGCAGTAATGGCATCTATGTATAGCCACAATACTAGAAACAAAGCCTCCAATTTTGTGTTTACTCACATTAAAAAAAAAAATATATATCATGGGTTTTAAATCCTTGCGCTGAACTGTGCCAGTGGTAACGGTGCGGGATGCTGGCGTTTCAGAGGATGCTCCCACCCACCCGGCTGTTGGCTGAGCTCATCTCAGGCTGCACAGCACTGGGCTAGGCAGCACACCAGGCTGCATTAATGACCCAGGTTTTCCACTTTTCTGACCACCTCCAGCCTCCTTTAAAAGTTCTTTTGCACAGGAGTGCTGGCTAGTGGGCTTTAGTAAACAGCCCTTGCCACATTATTAAAAGAAAGCAGGAGAGGTGCTGGTTAGCAATCACTAACCAGGCTTAGAAAGATTGTGTTAATCAAGGACATGAGTCCTGTTTTGAATCCCAACAAGCATAAATGCTGAGCTGATGCATCCTCTGAAAGCAGCCCTCATTATAAATTAATTATTTCACTTAATGTCTTTTGTAACTTAGGCTCGCCTACACTAAAAATTTTCTGTGTATGTGGTATCTTCCAGAAGTGTAACCATACATTTCAGACTTGAACCATCTGTGTGGGCAGGAGCAGGTGCTGCATCCACATCAGAGGGCAGAAAATTCTCGATTTGTAAAATGATTCCAAAACGTGGCTTTAGACCTCTCCAAACTGGAAGGCTGAATCTTGCTAAATCATGCTCTGGACTCTGCAGTGTTAAAATGTGATTAAAAGCGAGGTCAGGACAACCTGCCACCAAGTAGAGCCAGATGATTTGATGAAACATGTTAGAGAAAGTCTTTGCTGACTGCAAAAAAATCTGGAAAATAAAAGAAAAGTAGAATAATAAAAGGCCTTTTCAATGCTCAGAATAAACCTAATAAGTGGAAGCAGCAGTAATGCTCCTAAGTGTTCCCATGTCCAGATGGTGTTTCCATATTCCACCAAGAGTGAGGAAAGAAGACAATTAAATTCTCAAGAAACTGTTTAAGGAGCTACGAAGTTTATAGTTGCATGCTGCCTCTACAAAGAATAAACTTGCAGCACTTGTCTTTAAAACTCATAAACAGGCAGACAGAAAGAATTACATGTACAATGGTGTGAGGAACTTGACTCAAGTTTATCGCTAATTTGGTTGCATTGCTTCTTCATTAGTATCAATCAATCTCAAAGAAAATCCTTAAATTGCAACATTTTCCTACTCTGTGCTTTTGCACCACTTGTTCTCTGTTTATGGGACTGAACCAGGATTTTATTTGGCAGGACCTAAGAGCTATAAATCCTGTTTTTAATGATTTCCCAGGCCTATAGGCATCCTCCAGCACTGTAGGGGCTGTTGCCATCGTGGCTGCTGGCTCAGAGGACGTACCTGGGGAAAAGCAGATGTATACCCAGATAAATCCCTTTCCCGTTGGTTCTTTAGGTATTTTATCAAGCACAGCTCGGTTACAACATATCATTTTGCTCTACAGCTACAAAATTGCCTGCTAGGAAAGGCAGAAATGACTTCATTCCTGTTACCTGTGATTATTGATCTACAGCATCTAGGCTAAGCTACTGATAACCGCAGTGCTAGAGAGGACATCCAAATCAGGTGATAATACTTTAACATTTTTGTTAGAAAAGTCTATTTTCCCTTCTCCAAAGAGAGAGGCAGCTTTAAAGTCATTTGAATGGCACAATACCGACAGTAAAGGCTACCAGTCAGCTACAAACACAGGTTCCAGCAGAGATAATCTTCAAAAAGCTAGGCTAAAATATAGTGGTTTTATGGTATTTTGAATCAAAGCAATCTTACTGTTTCTGGAAAAGGAGGAAGGACTTGAGACCGATAGAAGAAGATAGCGTTCCCTGTTCTGTTACACTGTCGTCTCTTCTCAAAGTGAAAGCTGATTTTTCCCAAATCAGTCAATGAATGAAAGGATAACACACAGCCCAGTGGCAAAGGCACTTCTCTCTCACCAGCAACCATGTCAAGCATGAGACAATAGTTTTCTCTTAGCCCTCATGATAGTCCTCTCCCCTCTGTGTAACTACCAATTTTCTTTGTGTCATCCCTAAAAATGATTAATCCCTTCCTGATAGTGCATGATTATGGAGAACTTTAATTAGCAGGCTGGTAGGCATTCCATGAACCACCCCCCCCCCCCCCACC
>VYXH01008235.1:338738-380354 GCA_013397275.1 Burhinus bistriatus
CCCCCCCCTAATTTTCATCATGTATTAAATGGCATTAATTGCAGTAACATATGCATGTGCCAGAGGTATTTCTCACTACTCCTCTTGTCTCAGAGTTAGAAGTCATTAACCCTTTGTGGGCAACCTCACACCCCTCCATGTGCGTTGAGCTGGCCAAGATCAGCTTATGGCTGAGACCAGTTGATGGAGACTGACCAAGTAACGTAAAGGATGCTGCGATGCCGCTGCCTGCAATAGCAGGGACTTGAACCCCACGATCCAGAAAATCTTTGCCAGTTCTGTGTGTTTAAGCAAAAGTTTCAGTGACTTCCCAGATTTTTTATGAGTGGGAAGACAGTGTAACCAAAACTGGTGCGCAGTGTCAGGGTACGTTAGCCTGCAACAGAAATGCTTGCACGTCCTTTCTTCCCCCATGAACAACCTCATTAGGACTCAAGTTTTAATAGTGCTGGCAGGTTACACTGCGGAGCGCGGGAAGGAGTCATTGAAGACAAGGTGCGCTTATTTAAAATGGAAATACTAAAACACTACACAGCTGACTGCAGTGGTAGTCATTGATAAGGCGTCATCCTTCAGAGAAGGAGCTATCAATCACCTAAAAACGGGCTTTAGTGCTTTATTGGCTCAGTGTCATTCAGCCTTGCACTGTACATGTCTGAGACCCACTAAAGAAACGGGAATAAATTGTTTTCCACAGCCAAAAGGTGTAATTTCTTACCTTTTTCTCTATGCAATTGAATTTTACATCCCATTCCAGATGAGAAAACCCTATCCTCAATTAAATTTATGTATGAAATAGCAAAATCCTTCCATCCAGATCTTCTTTCTGTTTATCTTAGAGGGAATCAGTGGCAGTGCCTGTGCCGGTTTATGAGAGGAGACAGAAGTGTAAGCCCATATTTTATCATGAAAATGACAGTAGGAGTGACCTTGCTCCAGCCCAGCACATATTGCTTTTTCGACAGTGTCTAGAGGAGATAATCTAACAGCAGTCTGCAAAGCATCATGTTTCCTTAAATCCTGCTACAGTAATTCAATCATGAGCATATAAAATTAGATGAAAAATAAGGTAACTAGCCTTCTGGGACTGAGTGATTGCAATAAATGTTGCCTCCTGACAGTAAGCATTACATTGTCCTCTTGAAAGACAGGTTACCTTTTATTATAGCGTACTTCTTCTCTCATTTCATTCTGTGCCAGCTAGCACTGCTGTTAAGCATAGTCTGCAGGACAACAACATATCCTTTAAGACAATCGTATGCTGTCTCTAAGGTACCAAAGCAGTAAGTAGACAACTTCCAACTCGTGACCTTTGGGATCAAATGAGCAATGCCAGACCTTTCTTGTTTTTTTTTTTAAAAAGATATATGTTTTCCCTTTCCATTGCCTTTCACTAAGTATCACAAAGTACTTTATAAGCATTGGTTGCTTAATCAAATCTTACAAACCTTGCAATCCATTTTAGAGAAGTTAAGCTGGCTACAATCATGTCTGTGTCTCTAAATTCAGTAGTTTGCAACTAAAGATCACAAAGCAAGTTAAAAAAAGGGATATAGTGAAACTGCGGTATGGTGGAGGTTAGTGTCTAAGTGTCAGTGCAGAAATTGTTTTCAAGCCATAAATATTTGCCCATGCATTTGTCCTGCAAACAGCTGAGAAAATACAATTTTTTAAATTATTACAGGCATGATCAGAGTAAAATCATTTATGTTTAGCTACCTTTGAAGATACATATGGGTCTGACATGAGTTACTGCTACAAACACACGCTTTTGTAGGCGGTCACAGAGTATACAGCAAGACCAGAGCTCTGAGTGCTTTTATACAATGTACATGGAGAAGAAAGCATCAAACAGCGATAGGTATTGTTTGCCACTGTCTGATCATTAACATCGACTCCAACTGTGATTTTTTTGGGGAAGCAGAGGTGGGAACTCCTGGCAGAAGCCCTTAGGCAGCAGATGTTGTAAGACAAACACTTGCCCACTCTGGTGGGCTGCTGCTGCTCTGCTGGTTCGATCAGCTGCCGGATAAGCAGGGGTCCTTGATGTATCCTCATTCAAGTAGCTTTTCCATCTATGTCTTATATCTGTATACGAATAAATAGTGTTTCCTGCTAATCAAAAAGATCCAGAGTATGTCTGCTTATGAGCAATAAAATAAAACCGTGAGAAATTGAGGCAAGGCCAAGGTCTAGCTAAGCAGCCTGAGGAGCTGTGGAAAAGGAAGTGTCCTACTAGTGGATCCAAGTGATTCTCCATCAAACCAAAACAGCTCTACCCTAGCTGTATGATCAAAGTCTGACGGAATCATTACTTTTACCCAGAAGTCCACATTTCAGCTAGAACAGATGTTTCCGCTGACTCAACCCACATCAGCTGTAACAGGAACCAAAGGGAGTTGTCTCTGCTGTAAACGTACCCATAGCAGATATCAGAAGTTAGACAGATCCTACACAAAAAGTGCTAAAAAGAAATGTTGCTTCTGTAAACTGCTTGCAAGCAAAGAAGTTGAAAGACCTCTCATTTTCAGATACGTAAATAAGGAATAACTCCAACAAATGTAATGGACTGATATTTTAATGAAATCACTGAAAATGGAAATCCTACCAAGATCTCTGTATTTTCTCACGTATACATATTTTGCAAAGGTAGCTGAACGGAGACATTGACATTAGCTCCATAGTTCAAGCTGCGCTGTATTTGTGCTACGCTGAGATTACTGTTTGAGAATTTAGTCGTGTACAATGAAAATTCAGACAAAGATATATTCAGCAGATGTAAACAGATCTAACTCTAATGACCTCATAATGGAGGATTGTTTACAGCAGCTGAGAATCTGGCCCACAGTTTGTTATGCAAAATCATTATCTTGTGTACTGGGATTAATGTACACACTAATAAAACTCATTAAACTCTTCAGGTATCGCTGCAGGTCTTTTGTGAATGAGACATAATGTAATACAAACATATCACCTCATAACTGTTGATAAGACCCTTTAGAAACCTTAATCTTGTTATTCACAAATGCTTCTAATTATGGTAAAACAATTATCTTGGTGCAAAGGAAAAGGACACTGTCTCTAGTAGCTTTTGACAACTTTTCTTGAAATGAAAACAAGAAGAATATATAGGGCTTTTCTTCTAAAGAGAAAACTTCCCAAACTTAATAGCATTTACTACAGAACCGAATGTTTAGTGGGAGATGACACTTCTCTGCATGTCTGTCATAATCATAGGTTCGGAGATTTACATGTAGTCGGTTAATTAGTCCATTGTACTGTCAATGCTATTTCACTGTAGTATATTGCAAGCTATTTTTTAGATACCTATAAATGACCCCAAAATACAGTCTATCTTTACTCCTTGGGGCAGAACATGTTTTTACAGATGTCCACGTCCAGACGTTTTGCTAATCATGCTAATCATTCCACTTCTCCCCTTTATCTTGATTATCCTGGTTATTTCCCATTTTGCCGTCTCAAATACTTCTTCTTTAACCTTGGTGTTCACCATAAAGTTCCTGGCACCCGTGAATACTTGCTAGTCAGAGAAGGGACAGTCCATGCACCGCCAAACAGGCTGCTGATGTTCAGCAGAGAGAGTACCGTGAGCTGCTCTACAGCAGCACACACAACAGCTATTTTTTTTTTTTTTTTTTTAATGCTACACATACGTTTGCTTGTTCCTGAGCTGTTGAAAATAAGGCATTTCTTGTTGGCTTGCTAAAGCAATAGTTGCTTTAGAGGGTGTGCAGCCATTTAAGCAGCTTCAATCATAGCAGCAGATGACCAGTAAGAATAATGCTTACCACAGGCGGTCTACAATTCAGTTCTGGGTGCATGTATTGTATGTGCAACTTAGGATAATTAAGCAGATTTAAATTACATAGGACTAAATGCTATGGAGTTTGGCATTTGTTCTTAACAGAGCCGGACAAAGCTGACTTTTGCAACTCTTCCTCTGAAATGCCCTCTATGCCTAGCCCTTGGATACTGTAAGGCATTTTCAACACTAGAAACCCCTGTCAGACCTCTAGATTGCCCCAAGCTAAGCCAAATTTATGACGAATGAGCAGTGAAACACTTGATATTCTGTACTTGCATTGCCCATTAGGCAGCTTTCTGCAAACTGCCTTTTCTTGGCAAACTGTCTTTTCTTTGTAACTAACTTACTTTGAATCCCTCTGGTCACAGTACTGGTATGAGTTGATGCATTTGAAACTCAGTCCCAGTCACCCCCTGTTAGTCCCACCTCGCTGGTTTATCTCTCATAAACTTTTTGACGTTTTATCTCCTCTAGGTTTTTCTGTTACTTTAACTTAAGGATGCCTGGAGTGGCTAAAGGAATGTACCTCTATCTTCAATAGTCAGATATGCAGAGAAAAAGGTTGCACGTATCTGTTTTTAGTTAATAACAAAAATACACAAAAGAAAAAAAAAATGTTAAGAGTAAAGCTTTAAAAGCAAAGTAACCCAGATATTTATGGCCAGTCTTTCAAAGCTGCCCACAGGTACACAGGATATCTAAAGGTACAAACGCTGGCTCTAAAACCTATCCTTAGGCACAACAACTGCAGTAACAAAACCCAACGTACCTTCACATGTCAGTAGGAAGTATTCCAGATTGTGACTGAAGGATGCACTGAAATAAGTACAGTTTTCAATCAGATCACAAGACAAACACCGCCTGTTGAAGTTCCCATTTGTGCTTGCGCTGAAAAAGTTAATACAAGTCCATGAAGGTCAGTGAGCAAACGTTATCTGGAAGCAACATTACTTGAACCTTACTGTACTGTAGAATAAGAACATAAATATAACGTGTCCAACATTAGTAAGTGACAAAGCATTTCCATTTGGTTGAGTTTAAATAGCAGTAATGGCTTTTTTTTTTTCCTGAATGGAGAATATATAAAAGGATACTGATGTCTTTTCTGCAAGGTCAGGTGGTTATGAAAGAAGGTATAGTTTTTAAAAGAAAATGATGGTTGCAATTTCACAAGAGGAAGTCATAATTCGGTGAATGAAGGCATGAAACAATGGAGCAGTATTTCTACACCTACTTATATTACAACAGACAATAAAGAGCTGGAATTGTTTTAAGTTTCTTACTGGTTACCTCACTGATCTCATTTTCTAGCAGCTGCCTCAGATGCCAGAGCCCTTTTGGGGGGTTTAAATAGTTGCTCTTACAACATCCGAGTAGAAAGGAAAGATTGGCTTTAGGCATCTGTTTTTGAAGAAGGTAATGTGGCCTGTCCACATGCTCAGAAGTGTTTTGTAAGACTCTACTGAAGGTTGAAGAATGAATTACAGATTATTAATAAATATTAATAAATAAAATTTTGCACTGCTATAGCATTTTGAAATTTCAAAATACTTCAAGAATATTAACTAATAGAACTTTCCAGTATTACTGTAAAGCAGATGAGTGGTTTTGCTACTATTTCAATCTAGAAAGAGATGAGGCTGAGCAACTTGTTTAGAGCCACAGAGACTGAATTGAGTAGCTCTTGCATTTTTGTTTAGGCTCAGATCATGTCTCTACCTTAAATGCTGTTTACAAGCTACTAAATCAGACACAAAAAGGAAAACAACCCCAGATCTTCATCTGATATAAGCCGCCAGAACTCCTTTGGAGCTCTGACAATGAACACGTGCCAAGGATGCTTCTGAGCTGACATCCTTGGGACAACAGACAGTCAAACTACCCAGTGCAGCAAATCAAACACCTGAAGTGAGGCCAAGATCACTGTGTAATCAAAGTAAGGTCAAGGGCATTGACATTTTGGGCATCTCTTTCCCTGTTGCCTACGTGGAGAGGTGAGGTTCATGAGGTACCAGGGTGAGCTGCATGCCAAGATGAGAGAAGGGTGGGAAGCTCTTTGACTAATGCCAGCAGCTCTTGACTGTACCTGGACTCAGCATTTAAAATGAGATTTTCTTCCCATTTCAATATAAATGAATGGTCAATATAATTTTGATTTATTTTCTTCAAGGAAAAAACCCACTGAGCTGAGCTACTCTCAGAAAACTGTGGATTGCAGTGAACAGGGATAGAGGTCTCGAAAGGAAAAAATGATTCATAGAATCATAGAATCACTTAGGTTGGAAGAGACCTTTAAGATCATCAAGTCCAACCATCAGCCTAACACTGCCAAAACCACCACTAAACCATGTCCCTCAGCACCACATCTACCTATCTTTTAAATACCTCCAGGGATGGGGATTCCACCACTTCCCTGGACAGCCTGTTCCAATGCTTGACAACCCTTTTGGTAAAGACATTTTTCCTAATATCCAATCTAAATCTCCCCTGGTTCAACTTGAGGCCATTTCCTCTCGTCCTAAATTACAAGTAATTTATTTCACTCTTGTTTCCTTCCCACTGAGGAAAAAAAGGTATGACATCATGTTAGAGAAGGAAAATATACTGACTGTCCCTTATCAACTCATGCTATCACCAGCTCTGCCTTTCGTTACAGATGCTGAGATGACAGGATAGATGCCTTGAAAGTAAAAAAAATGATTCAATTACAGGTAATTTATTTCACTCTTGTTTCCTTCCCACCGAGGAAAAAAAAAAGTATGACATCATGTCACAACCCCCCCTACAGGGGGATTGAGAAGGAAAATAGGCCAAATGGAATAATGATTCCAAAATTATTAGATAAAAGTTTGGGTTTCCTCCCCTCTGTAATCTGGTCCCACAATACTGCGCAATAGCTACGCTACCAATAGCTTCTTAAAAACCAGCCTTTTACTCATCATACAGTTATGGAGGATACTAAAGTCATCTGGAATTGCAGAAAAACATTTGCAAACATAACATAGTGTTACTTCTTTTTGATTTTCTGAAGAGGTGAGGTGCTATCAAATTTCCCTGGAAACTGCTATCTGGAAGTATAAAAACAGTTTATACCATTAGTTTCTGTAATTCTGAATTCTTTCAAGTGTTAAGCAGTTCTGTTTTGAAAGTTTTGTGACAGTTTATCAATCTTGAGACCAGTTTAAAATTTGTAATAAAATGAGAAAATTGCTAAATGTAAAACATTTCCAAACGTCAAGCATTTTGTTTGTTATTGTTGTGCTGATCTGCCTATTCCAGTGACACACTGCAATATCTTGCAATGCCATTAAAGACAAACACATAAGAAAGTGTTTCTGTCGCAATCTCTGTGTAATGGAAAAAATGGGAAATTCTGTATGTGAAGTTAGTAAAGCACATACCTGTATAAATGCCGCCTTCTTGGCAAATCTTCTGTGCTGTGGAAATAACTGGGGGAAAAAAATTCAAAAGACAAGCGTATCGTTAGAAGGGCACTTACAAATATCTCATACAAAAACATCTTTGTTCACATAGACATTTTCCTGATCTTATAAGGGCAAGAAAAGTTTAAACCGAATTAAGAAAACATACAGAGGGACACATCACTGCAGAGGCTCAGGCAAGCACGTCGTAGGCTGCGCTGCAGTTAAAACAAGCATGGAAATGTTTGGGTCCTAGACTGGTCATGTCAGCAGATCAAAAAGGATCAAGTGATTAAGTGAAAGGCCTTCACAGCTTCACCTCAAGCTTTATGGTGCAGAATTACTTTTAAACACCTATCTTTTTTTCTCTAGAATCAATTTTTACTTCTCTGACCACTTCTTACTCTTCCTGGATCGACAGCTAACCAGGGTCTGATGTGAAACCCACTCTTTGAAAAAGGGAGTTGGACTTTCAGGGAAGACAGAGTATGAAGTTGAAGAATACTTCATCACCCTTCCTTTGTGCTGAGACTGTGGTGAACTCCTTTTCTGGCTAAGCAGCGAAAGCCCTGCTGCGTGGTGACGGCTTCTGAAGGCAACAGAGAGGTGCTGCTGGAGGTGGCCAACCTCAGTCCAATGTGCAGGGTCCAGTTTGATCCTCCAGAAGCATTTCACGTGAATAATGACAGACCACAGGAGCAAAAGTAGTGTCCATGGGCTGAATAACATGTCAGGCAGGATACTCAGCCCAGGCAATGTGCTTCCAATGAGCTGCACTTGCCTAGATGTACACTTTGATTGCACAAATGGTACGTGGTATCTTCTGCTTGACTGGACAGTTAAAATGCAAATAAGACTTTGGCGCTAGTTTGCTGCTTAGCTCTGCCAAATGGTAAAGACTCTTATATCGTACTGAAGTTATTGGTAGTTGAGGGCATGCATAACCTTGAAGGAGTATTGTGCTCTTAATGATCATCCAAAGTTTATCATATTCCAGAAGCTTTTTACTCAGCTGTTCAGTGACCCTAAGAAAATGAGAGGTGAGAGCCTTGTATCCAGCTGAAACTTTGCCAGGAAAGGAATCTATATGGTACTTGATTCCAGAAAACCTTCCTAACATTTTATTACATAATTTCTTGAAATGTATTTTAAAAAGTAAACATTTACAGAAGTTATTTTACAAGCATAAAGGAAATGTGTGAAGAAGGGTGGGGTTTTTTTGTATTCTAACTACTTTTTTTTTAATGCACTGATATTTTTGCTGGTCAATAAACATTTTTTTCTAAAACTAACTATCTAGGTGGTCAATGAAAATAGATCTCAGATGTTAATATCAGAAGTTGCAGCAGGAGAAATCACTCCCCTACACAAATTTGTTTAACAGTCACAGAAAGAAAGGTTTGAACTATACAGAGAAAACCAAAATAAGACAAGATATATGGAATGGTGTGAGAGGTTAAGCCAAAACGGAGACAGCTTCTCCTGCTGCCTCGTCCCCATCTCCTTATGCTCATACATTCCAGATGCATATACAACACCGTTGTAACTAACCCTATAGTCCAGGGCTACGCAAGGGAAGACTGATTTGTCAGACCAAAGTTTACTTACATTTTATGCCTCTTTTCATCGTATGCCAATATCTTTGTCACATCCCAATCGCCAGATGTAATAGACTGTAAGTTATCGCTGCTACTATTGGGCTGCCAGAAAGGAAACAGAATTAGACTTCTTTATTCTTTAAAGAAGAAATGTGAGCAAAGCTTCTCTGCTGAAAAAGGGAGTCTTTTGACTCCACTAGCTATTAAAAATAAACCACGCATGTGCAATTTCCACCCCTCCCGCTGTTATTTCTGTGAATCTGCAGGCACAGAAATAATACAGTCAGAATCATCTAAACCGTAACTCAGCTGAAGATAATGGGATGAATTCAGCACAGAACAGCTTCAAACCCCTTCTTCTAATCCAGCATGCCCATGAGCTTCTGATTAATCCTTTATGGCAGTACAGGGATTTATTTATTTCTGTACAACTAAGAAGGCATTAAAAAACCAAAACAAAGCAATGATATTGTTTGGAAAGAGACAGTTGGTTGACCTTTTTATTTTAAGTATCTCATTTGGAAATTCATGTTATCTTATGCCCAATAAACCACGACCCACATTCAACATTTGCATCTTCTCGTCTCGCCAGTATGAGCACAGATACTACTTTTTATTGCTTTCTACTGCAGGTGAAACCCAAAGCAGCGGCAGAGAGTGAGTCACCTGTGATGACGACATGGCGATGTGGTAGAACTTCCCGCGTCCTCCCTGGGGAATGGCTCGGACAAAGAAAAACTTCCGACCGTCCTTGGAAAAAATTGGCTCTTCATTCTGTAAGCAGCAAATTTAAGGGTTGTATTACTGTTAATTTATTGTATTTAAAATTGCTCAGCACTGCAAAACCCTGTGAAATTAATTCACATTAAATAGAGAGTGCTCTTTAACCGCAACCTGAGGTAAACAAAAAAAACCACAGAAAACTGGAGAAAGCTTTGAAAATTATTGCTTCTTTGCTCTTGGGAAGGCAGACACCTTTCAGCTGTGGGAAGACAGGGAGAGAGGCAGTAAGGAGAGTCCCTTGGCCATAAAGTAAACACCCGTTTGCAAAGCAAAATTGCACATATACAGCTGGCTGCCTGGGGCAGTTGGAATAAAGCCTTTAGAAATGGTTTGAACCTTGTTGGCACAAGCCTGTTTACTCAGATTTCTGTTTACTCTGCTGGAAGAACTGATCTATTCCTGTCCTCGAGGAAACACAACTAACAGCATCTAACTGCTGTCCTTTCCTACTCTCTTACAAATGCTTATTTCACTGAATTATTTATGAAGGGGAGGATATCTTGCAAAACTGTCTTTGACACAGAGCCCCCAGGTGAACATCATGATTGACTTTTATTGGGTGTCTAGAACTTTCAACCAAAGACCGAAGAGACTCAGCAGAAGGAAATCAAACACCACATGTGGCAAGCAAGCATTTCCTGGAAGGGTCTTTGTTTTCTTTTTGTGCAGGAACCCCAAGGCACATGGAAGGTCTCCTCTGCAGGAGATGGTTGAACAGCAGATTACAAGGGAAAGCAGAAGGATGGTCCATATGGTGTGACACAGAAGCACTGCACCAAGGGAACTGGCTAGTTGAAGTTCCTCTACTCTGCATCTTGAATAGTTGGTTCTAAAACAAGAGCTGAACCTCTGCTGGGGACCTTTCCTGTGATATCAGGCTGTTCTGGGGACCGGTTGAGCCCTGCCTGCCCCAGCCCCTGGCTCCATGGAGCTTCATGGCTCCTTCTTCGTCAAGGGCAGTCAACAAGGAGACTGTTGCTCAGTCTCTTCTGGGTCATTGTTCAGTTCAGCGTTTATCAAACACCCCGGCTTTCTGCTTGGCACGTGTCAAGATACCACACTGAACCAGGAAGAACTTGATTTTACAGGGAGATTTATGGCTAATGCAAACATCTAGAGAAGAGAAAGAAACATTTTTATTTCTCATAAGCTAACACATTATTCTTATTGTATATTACTTTGCTCTCAGTTCTTTACTGATTAATTCTTTTCCACTATTTATCAGATTTATCAACACTCTATTAGCTGTTCAAACTGTTTGGTTTTCCTTTTATTTTGCCCTGCTTAGGTTTTCAGTATATTTCAAAGCATGCCCAATTACGGTTTGTTGCAGTTCTATGAAATAATGGTTTCATTTGTTTCTGGCATTGTTCTGGAACTTGAAACGTGAAACTCTATATTATTTCCAAATGTCTTTCATGACAGGAGAAACCTCATTGAAAAACAACTCTGATAACTTGGGCAAACCTTCTGCTTGACAGGCTTTCCTTTACTGAGGCAAATAGCAATGAGTTCACCCTACATTTCTATATCTGTGCCTACTGCGTCATATATTCCAGCAATATGTCTCTGCCAAGGGAGAGCAGGCGGTGTGCAGATTAGTTCGAGGTTCATTCCGTTACAGGAGAAGGAGGTACATGGCACAGATGACAGATGTGAGGCTTTAGCACTCGACTGATGTTGAGACAGCGTGTTTGCATGTTCCTGTTGCCGGAAAGACAACACATTAATACAACCAGAACTTTAAGAGCTTGACAGAGATGGTGACTTATCCTGGATGGCAAATGAGGGGGATGTCAGGCTGAAAGGCTTTTGGAACAGGATTTTATACTGTTGGGAGCTACACTAGGCATGTAATTAAAATATTCTGCATGTGATACAAGAAGTTTGAGCCTTTGGCTGACTATTATTCACTGAATGCCCAAAACACTAGAACAGAAGAGCACTCCTTGAAAATAATAGAAGATCAGTTTAATGCTGGTAAAAGAAAGTACTTTTCCTATGCAGCAGGTAGGGAATTTCCTGAAGTTTTTGCCCCAGGAAGCTTATGGAAGCAGTTGGTATGAGAAGGTGCAAAAAGGGATTGAACAAACTCATGATTCATTAGCAGGTACTAAAGGGAATAGCCATGGATAAAGTCTCAAACTTCTTTAATCTTTTTATTGTAGATGGTGGTGAAATATGAGAGGACTGGACTGCAGAAAGCAGCCAGCTCACACGCTGTCCTTAAATACCATCGGCTGCTGTGACTGCTAAAGACAGAATGATGGAGCAGAGGAAGCAGCGGTGAGGCTCGGCAGGGCACTTCTTAAGTCCTTATGGCTCTTCTTGTCTTTTTGCTCGGCTAGATCTCTGTATTTAGACAAATGAATTCTACCCAAACAGTCAAGGCCAGGTTCCAGAAATCCTCTGCTTTGTGGAGATGAAGGACAAAGCTGTGTTCACATCAGCTACACGTAGCAAATTACTCAGTGCTCTGAAGACTCAGGTTTAAGGGGGTAAAAGAGGTAAAGTAACTCTTTTATGAGTTTAAATCTGACTCCTGTGATAGGTGATTGTTCCCAGGGTGGAGGAGGAAGGAAATAGGTGGTTGGAGCTGAGGACTACCCAGTCGTCCTCAGAGTTGAAGGAATAATCACTAAACAAAGGATGACCCAGTGGCTGGAGAAGGAATTGGCGGGACTAACCAACCTGCATTGCTATCAGTAAAAGAAAGCAGCAGCAACTCCATTTCCAGCAAACTGTTTACTGCTGTGTATCAAAATTATGCCACCAAAGACTTCACCTTTTGTGGAAGAGATAAGGTGATGGGAAGCTGTTGGAGGGCACCCTGACTCCTGGAGGGATCAGTGCTGGAGTTCAGAGTTGCGTAACACAGGACAGCGTATCTGCAAATGGTCAGGAGAAGAAGAAACCAAGGAGCACCTCAGAGGCTTATCCCACATTTGGCAGAATCAGGATGGATGGGGGGACAACGCTAAGGGCAGTCTGAGCTTCTGTAGGTCTCAGAGAAGGGCATAAAGTCCTGGAACAAGGAATAACAATAAAAAAAAGGCAGACCGTATTATAGAGGTATTGGAGAGGGATCACTGAGCATCACGGGATCTGCAGCCACTCCCTCTGATCCACCTTTGTCCAGATCCCAGAATTAATGATTTTGCTCTGTAGGTATTTATTCTTTCAGGGAAATGCCCCAATACTTTACGTGTCACAGGGCAATAGCTCTGATAAACAGATAGGTGTGACATAAATCCTTTTAACTCTTTGCATTTTGGTAAACAGTTCATTGAAATCCAATGAAGTATTATAAATGCGTTGGCATCGCTGTGACAATGAAGTCACCCCCTCCTCTGGGTGCAGGGGGAAGATACCTTTCCATCTCCTGCCACGCTCAGCCCCTGGGGCAATGCTGAGCTCCATCCGCCATCCCTGTCCCCATGATCATCTGTGGTCAGGCGCACCAGACAAATGGCCATCTCTGAAGCTAGGGCACCTGCCATCAAAATACAGGGTCACCTGCTGGAGAGGAGCCCATGCCTCTGGGTATCAACATCCTCCACCGGATGAAATCAGGACTCTTCATTTAAGCGCCAAAGACACTGTAATCACAAGCTGCTTTGTTAGCTCTGGCAGCTGTATTTGCGTATTTGAACTATGGAGCTTTGGGTCCTATTTCTGCTTCATCCTTTGTCTTTAGGGCAACTTCAGGTCAGTTATGGGGTTGTTACATGACAGGGTGAAACAGTCAGTCCTCTTTGTAAGGTTCTCTGAGCTCTGTTTTTATTTAAAAGAATCTCATTTCATACGGTCTATTAACTACATGTGAGAGAATCATTACTGGGTTATCATGCTGTCAGTTTTAAGACAAGGGAGTTGGAAAAGAAAAATGGTGTGAGGTTTTCAACATTTCAACCTTTTGACAGAGCAAAAGTCTTTATTCTCAGACTGAGGTGAGCTGAAACAATAGGGAAATGTGAGGACTGTAAAGAAAAACTCAGCCCAAAGGAACTGTTATCAGGGGAGGCCAGCCAGCCCACGCAGGCAGTTTTGGAGGTTATATGTCTCTAAAGAATTTTGTGGTAATCTGGTCCTGCCAACATCAATGTCCAAGCCGATAGCTTTTGATGGAGTCGGAATTGCACGCAGGTTTATAATTAAATTTGTTCAGGCCACATTCACAATTAAATAAATAAGCCAATTAAAATGCCAGTAAAGTTTATCTTCAGCAGGTGCTCAGAAATTGTCTTATTTCTCCCCTGCTGACTCATTGTCTGTATATGACGATCACCGGCACTATCAGGAAACGGCTTCTTTAGAAAAATGGAAACAAAATTGTTTATAGCTATAATTACTGTTTCAAAGAATTTGTATATTTAAGCAAAAGCATGAGTAAAGTTCAATCTGGCTTTTATGCTCAGAAGTGCACAAGCAAATATATAAATAAAAGCAGCAAAAACTTCCAAAATCCCTAGGCAGCTTCGGTGAACATGCATCTTTTCTTATTTGTGCAAAGGTTTGAAAACTCAGGCTATATCATCTGACAAGGAGTGACAGACACTTTCTAGCAAAACTTGTATAAATACTGTAAATGTCTCACTATACTTTGAGTAATTTATCCTATTTTCAGCTACAGACAGTGACACCAGTATTTCTCTTTACCTGTGTTGGAGACAAGCTCTCCAAAGTTTTTGAACTTGAATAAAATTAACTCATGAGCCCAGAAGGGAACACAAGATCATTTACTATGACCTTCCATACACAGACTATTAAATCTCACTGAGATACTACTACAACAACTAAATTCAAATCCACGGGTCATATGCCCTACCTCAGAACTCCCAGTATTTCAGACAGCTGAAAAAAGTCAACCCTGTCATCCTTGGAGACTCCCTCATGTCCCTGGTGGATATCTTCTGATGCTGATGTTTTTCTCTCCTTGTTTCCTGCTCCCAGCCTACTGTGAAGTTTGCCCCTATTCCAGGAAGATCAGATGTACTTAAACTCCCAAGAAAAAGGTAAAGCTGTTGTATCATTTCCAAATCAGGTGTGTGGAGAACTTTGAAGAAATATTTTAAATAATGAGGCAAGCATCTAGATTCCCTGGTAGTATTGATTTAAAATTGGGGTATTTCTCAAAAAGGTCTGGTCAATGGAGCATACAGAACAAGCTGGCCAACCAGGCAGTGGGCGTCTTCTTCAGGGTGCGTTGAATCACACTCAAGGTCCATTGACCGTGTGACCACACTGCTCACCATACTGGCTGTCTACAGAAGGGATCTGGGCACCTAGCTCATATACATACACCTCCATTGAAATGTCTCAACCAAGGAGTCTTCATCTTAAGCTGAGTCAGACTTCTGAGCTCCTTCGGTAGCTGCCTAATATGAAATTCATCTCCTCCTTAAAGAGGTTAGGGGACTTTCACATCATTCTCATAGCCAGACACAGATGCCATGAAAATAACTTTCCAGTTATTTAGATGAATGTGTCATAGACTAAAAGGTAAATATAGAAAATACAATTATCCTAGTAACCATATATTCAGTCAAAACTAGAATTTTAAGTAATTTTGTTGTCAGAAATACAGGCAAAAGAGCTCTGTAATTCTTCAGTCCTACTTACAAAAGCTTTTGAAGAGTACTATCAAATGCTCCAAAGTCCATAGCAAATGTTGTCTTAGTTTAGTACTGAGATGTCTGACTCATTTGGCTGTAATGAACATACTTCTCTAACCTCAAACTAAATATATGATGTTGGGAGATGCAGTAAAACAGACTATATTTCCTCAGAGCAGGCCTGGTAGAGACTGACAGATCATTTACTACAGTTATTCAGGACAAAGTATCATCTTTTGATGCTTGTCCATGTAGTAGGTAAATGACTGAAGAACCACAGAAGTGTAAAAACACAAGTTCTACTATACTGCACTAATGGAGATCCCAGTAAATAGCAGTGAAAGGATTAAAACTGTCCTGGGATTTATAAAATTAATGAATCCTGTGAAGTACTTTTTTGTTGTTGGTTTTGGTTCTTTTTTTTAAAGATACAAAATATGAGCAATTTAATTTTCTCTTGACTTGGCTTGTCTTTGAAGCTTTTGTTTTCTACTCAAGCCAAGACTGCCTTTATGAATGTAAAGAATACTTCAGCATCATTTTTACTTTATACCTGAGTATACCAGCAAAAGATTATTTGAAAGGCTTGGAGCGCAAAATCTATTTTCTCTGTAAAATCAATTTTTATCTGGGCCGGACATAGCGTGTTGCTGTAGGACAGCCACTGGAACAGAGGAGATCATTGTTCTTGCTGTGAACTGATGTACTGTGGTTTCTACAGGTTCTTGAATCCTCTGAACAAGCTGTGACAAAAAATCTGGACTTGGAAAAATATAGTACAATATCTGTATCTGAGTGTTACTCCCTGTCTGGCATTCGCATATCCCATGAAAAACAGTTCAGTATTGCGGCTGAACTGGTATCAGCAGCTTCTCTCTAAAGAACCCCTTCATCAAATCTGAGGTCACTTCACAAATTGACTGCTGGGGAAGTGTTATAAATGATCTTCCAGAGATTTATATGCTGGAGATCTTGAGGTTTTATACAGACAGATGTGGAGAAAACCCACCCCTTTCCTGAAAACAACAACAACAACAAAATAAAAAAATTCCCATAAATCAAAACTTCTTGGGGGTTTAAATTTTCTATCCTATTTTCTACGGGGGTTTTTTCAGGGTTTATTTTCATCTTTGTTTTATTTCATTTTGGGGATGGAGCACACAGCCAGACAAAGTACTAGTATTATGCACAAGCACGGAGCAGACCACCCTGAGTGCCATTACGCAGCACATGCAGGACCACCAGGTGATCAGGCCCAGTCAGCACGGGTTCATGAAAGGCAGGTCCTGCTTGACTGACCCAACCTCCTATGACAAGGTGACCCGCTTGGTTGAGGGAAAGGCTGTGGATGTTGTTCACCTGGACTTTAGGAAAGTTACAGTGTCAGAAGAATTACGTGACACACATGTCTGTTAAAACTGCCTCAGGTAGCTTCTCCCCATTCTGTGCTCCATGTAAGCTCTCATTGTTTTAATTACCTCATCAACAGTTTAATTTTATTTTTCACCTTTCTTACATGCACAAATAGCTGCACAGTAACATAGATAATTTTGTCAAATTTAGCTTAAATGACTTAAAAGTCCTATCTGCATGATTTTCTCTCTAAATGGACATAGGCACTTTCAATAAAATGACTTTTGATCTTCTGTTTTCGACAGTGGACTTCTTTCCTCTCTAGAAGACAAGAAAACAACAACCGTACTGCTTAAAATCATCATCAGTCTCAAAGCTGGGTATGAAGAGCTACCTCTGAGGCTGACGAGTCTCACACGGATACTGTCAGTGGGTAAATTTCCACCTGCATCACCTTTTCATCTCTTAAATCCAAGTAAATTGCAGGCTAAGAACTATGGGACCTACCAGACAAGATGGCATCTCCAATAAGAACTTGTTTATTACTGAGAAATTCTTTTCTATAATACAAATCATGCCATCTTCCAAGTATCTTTCTCAGGTCTGGAAATCAGTTTTTCTCTTTGAGGGGAAAAACAATGAAACAAAAAACATACCAAAAACTTGACCACAAGGAGAAGATCACTATTACCTGTCTGTGCAGCCAGCCTTCACTTTCATCTTCATGTTTCTAAAACAAAACAAGGTCATTAAATACCACACTTTGCATGTATTACATTTTACTTATCAGTGCAGGAAGCAGTTGGATTGAATCTGAAAAGTTCTGCCGAAGCACAGAGAAACTGTTTAAATATGTGCTTCAGGAGTATAATCCAGTGACTGCTCTCCTTGTCCTTCCTCTCTGACGGATAAGCATGCACTCATTCAAGAAAGCATTTTACTTGTACAGACAAAACACATAAATCCACAAGATATATTATTCCCCAAAGAAATAAAAGCTTGTTATGAAATAAATAAAGGCTGAAATGAAAGTTGTTAAGAAAAGACTCTGCATGGTGCTCTAGGCACAGTATTGCATCATTTTTTCAAGAGATGGATATATCAGAACATTTTTCTGCTGTGGAAACACCTATGCCAGTTTAAAAGATGGTATCTGCTAATGTTTACACGGGTTATGTCAATAAGCCATTTACATTAGTGTGTTTATAGGAGGGATTAATTAACTACAATTAAAATGTGGGTAGGTATGCATGAGCCATTTTTAGTGCCATTAAATATGTAGAATCATAGAAATGTTTAGGTTGGAAAAGACTTTGAAGATCATTGAGTCCAACCGTAAACCTACCACTGCCAAACCCACCACTAAACCACGTCCCTGAGCACCACATCTACCCATCTTTTAAACACCTCCAGGGATGGGGATTCCACCACTTCCCTGGGCAGCCTGTGCCAATGCTTGACAACCCTTTCAACGTGCATGTGCTTCTGCACGTCTACAGTTATTTCAAGACAAGTAATCACTGTCTTACACACACACACACACACACAGAGTGTTCCTGGCTTTCTAGAAGGTGTTTAAAAAAAAAAAAATATTGCAAACATTGTTTATGTTCTGTGTCTGCCTAAATACACGTGTGCCAGCTGCTTTCTTGCCAGGTGAGATAACTGAAATCACTTTCTCCTTGCGTGGGTTATGAGAACCGATGGCAAATGACCATTTGGCTCATCTCCCCTACCTTTGTGCAGACTCCCGTGGTGGCGTCGCACAGCGTCAGGATAGACACGTTCTGGGCCCTGTTCAGCCAGTTTACTGCCACCTTGGTGCTGGTTGCCCATTTCACCATGGTTATGTAGTAGTCCCTGCAAACACAGACACAGGTAAAACAAATCACAATACTGACATCCTAATGAATTGCCACATGGCAGAGCAGTCGCAGTTTGCTGCAGGCAAACGGTCCAGGAGAGATCTCTGGTTATTAAGAATGCCACGTCTTAATGTCTCTAGGCTTCCTTATGTACGGATTTCAACCCTGAAAATGACACTTTTAGGGCTGTGCAAGTGTTTTATCTGCCACTTCTGAAAGTCATTTTCAGAGAAGAGACGAATACAGAGATAAAGAAGCTTCCAAGCTATCCCGTCTTCCAAGAAGGACTGAAATGCCTGGAGCTACAAATTTATGCACAGGTGGAAAAGAAATTGCAAACAATTTCCATTCTGAGCACACTAACTGGCTGACTCAGACCCATCACTGCCAATGTTTGGATTCTTTATGCTTATGAAGAGTTAATGGCATCTAAATATGCCTGCTGCACACCAAAATATCCATGAGAGTTGCATTAAAAGGAAAACAGCAAGAAGGATAGAGTTCAGAGAGACACAGGCTTTCCGCAAAGCAGACGCAGCTGGTTGCCATAAAGAAGTCAGCAGAGATGTGACAGTGCGCAGCGGCAAAGCTGCCATCCCACGCTCCCTGTACCATCCTCTGTTGCTGGCCATGTTCAGGTTGTGATAATACTCGGAGTAAATCACCGGTATGGGCTGCACAGTCCTGTAATCAATATCTTTAGGAAAACTCCTGCGCAATAGGGAGTAATGGAACGGCTTAGGCTGGGCTGGGCTGGAAAATACAGGATCACAAATAAATACACCGATGGTTGGCTTCTCAGAGCCGGTCTGCGGCGGTACTCACAGATGTCCACCTCCGCAGCAACTCAGGGCTTCATCACTTTATCTGTAGGGTAAAACCCTGGCTGAGCTGACAAAGCTGGTGAGGTTATAATATCCTGCTGGGCTATGTGGGCCAAAGACATCCTTAAATTACGATATGACTTTCCACAG
The DNA here is from genome assembly GCA_013397275.1 of Burhinus bistriatus. Lineage (NCBI taxonomy): Eukaryota > Metazoa > Chordata > Aves > Charadriiformes > Burhinidae > Burhinus > Burhinus bistriatus. Next base: position 358,175 of record VYXH01008235.1, read on the forward strand.
CATACAGTCTATAAAAAATTTATTAGTTCATTTGTTTGCTATAAAATATGTATAAGGAATTGTTGCTCTCATTGGAATTAACGTGCTGTGCCACTGGAGAGTACTTTGTGTTCTGGCAAGCACTCCTGCCTATACTGAAGAGAAAGGGCAAAAGCAACAAAGGCACGTTTGCCTAGCAAAATAACAAGTTGGAAATTGATTTTGTAGTTTTCAGTAATATTTAGTGCCTGAATTTGGCTGGGGAAAAATAACAAAAGACCTCAACGGTTGCATCCACTGCACTGGAAGGAAGGATACGTCCAGGTGAGACAACAGCAGTCTGAAAATACAGTGCCTGAAATAAAATTGTAGCTTTACTCTTTATCAGCAACAGCATAGGCCCTAAGAGGAAAAAAACAACAAAGCGAAATTAAACTGTAACCACCTCTTCTTTCTCTCCCAAATTAACTGAGCAGATTCAGTCTCCCCAGAAAAGGAATGTGAATTTAGTCCATACTGTGTCTTGGATTATTTTTTCCATAAATCAAATTTAAACTTTGAAGGACATATATTCAATTTTTACATTCCTCTCACTGTTTGAACATAGGAGCCATAGTTCTTTCTCAGGAACTTTTTAATCATTATTTTAAGTCAAACATTATCTTCCCTACCACCCTAGAGATGGGCACAGAGTCTCAATTTCTCTTTGAAGCCTCTCCCAGCCATCCAGCCCACCTATACTCCAGCCAGCAGACAACTACATACACTTGTATAGTTATTATTCTAGTCTCAGAGTAGTGTGGAGTCTTTAATTCACTTCACATCTCTTCCATAGGACAACCAAGTTTTATGTATCCCATTTTGCAGAGGAAAATGAGACAATACGGTGTGATTCATCTCAGTTAACTTTAAACATCTGCAGCTCCAGCAGCTGCACGGGTTGAGCAGCCAGTGGAGAGAAACAGGGAGTCAGTGCGTTTGCCAAGCCCTGTTCGCCTGACCTGTCCCAGATTTTATGCGGAGCTGATATAAGGAGAACTTATTTCTTCCCATAGAGCGAAATCTAGACTAGCAGGTACCCGACTGCTTTGTCCGTAGACATCTACACCAGAGCAGGTTACGCCCTCCCAAAGGGAAGGAATAACTTGTCTGAGCCCCTTTGGGAAGGGTGCAGCTTTGCAATGCATTTCCCCATCCCAGTAAAGACGTCGGTGGTGGGGTTTGCAACCATCTGAGACGCTTACTGTACAGCACCCTTATTCATACCCTTTATTTGGCTGCTTTCTGGAGGTATGAATCTAAAACATGAGGTATGAATCCACCATATGAATACTTAAACTATAACAACAGTAATAAAGCCACGAACACCACAAAGAATGGACAATGACATATTCTGTGGCCAAGTGACAGGCAGCAGCTCAGCTCGTGGTCCCTGGGGCACAGCCGGCTCCTGCCTCTGATCCAGACTCCAGTTGTCTGAGTTTTTCCATTATTTATTTGTTCGTGACCTGTGCAAGGACCAGTGATGATTTCTGCACTCAGAGGAGATCACATCTTTCTGTAATTTGCCACCTGCGATGCAAATATGACATGAGAAATAAGTTGGATCATGGTCCAATTCTGACCAGCTGCTGACGGAACTCTTGGGGTCCAATGGTTTTCACCAAAATACAAAATTGCCTGTTAGGCATTAAATGTTTTAATACTTTTCCCCCCCCCTGCAATTTCTACCCCTTCCCTTCACTTTATTTTTCTCACAGAAAAGCATGGCGCTAGAGAAAGTTTGGCAAAAATGCTCAGAATGAAAGATTTTTAAAAGGGAAAATTATCAAAATTGTACATTTTCCCAAAAATATGTTTTCCCATCATCAGCTTTGCTTTTTTTTGCCTTTTTTAAAAAAAAAAAAAAAAACCAACTGAAAAATATCCCAATTCTGTGGAAAATTTTTTACTTCCTTTGATTCTGAAAGAAAAAAGACCCTGGCATATCTCTGCTTTATTCTCAGCTGTATTAATTGTACTAAACGACTTTGCTCCAGATAAAAAGAACACCAAGAAGTACCGCTCTGTCCATATATCATCTGCGTGAACAGATTGAGCACATTGAAATGCTTCAGACAGGAACGCTCTGCTTGAAGATCCTTATCACCAGCTTCCCCTGCCTCCTTGAAACTCCCTTCTGTAACTAACTGTACGGTACATCCCTCTTGCCTATTTTAATGAAGTGTTATTACACTAATCCTCTCGTTTCAGAAAACATATGCATAATGAAAATGCACCCCTATTGCTCTAGCGACACTACTTGTATCATGCCCTAGGGATGGAAATTGCCATGGTTTTGATGAAATATACAGAGACTAATTAATTATGATATATTTTGCGTCATCTTACAATATTGATGGCAACCAGATAAATTACAGCCACCCATAACCACACAGGACAAATTTATTAACAACACTTGGATCTCACAGTCTGGAGTTATTACTATAATTAAAATGTTTCTGTGTGTCTCTGTTTACAGAGCATGCTAGCAATGGAAAAACGATATTGTCCAGGAGCTGCAGTTCTGATAATACTGTGACTGGGATACTGTGGTGGGGATACTGGGATCCTGAATCGCTGCCCGCTGTATACAGATCTGAAGCTGGTTTTTTTGAAAGGCAAGGGCATTGATGCCCGTTTGGTTTGGTCCCAGGTCATACACCTGTTGTTGCATAAATGGATTTGGAGGGCTTTAGAGTTACTCAGTGAAAACATGTTTTGAGGCTGACACTAGCCTTCCTAGCAATGAAAGGCAACTCCCACCATAAATAACCCCACGGGTTTAGTATCGTCTCATCAGATGACTACGCAGCCTATCTGCAGGCCTTATATTTTTACCACGCACAATGACGACCCCCCCTGCACCCGCTCCTGTCCTCCAAGCCACCCTCTTTCATTAGCTCGGTGCTGTACCTCCGTCTTTGTTGGCCCTGCAATTACAGCAATCTAATTTAGCAATCGGCAAAAAAAGGTGAGCACGTGTGTTGGTTGGATGCTCCTACAAGAAGGAGTGATGTGCCTGGGAAGGAGAATCTTGGAGCATTACATTTGGAGGGGTCACTATGGATACTTTAGATGTAGAAGCAGAGTCTGATTTCTCTTGGCCTGCTATAAAGCTATTTCAAGTTTAAATCAAAGTTACTGAAATCTGGATTTGGATTCTAAACTCCGAGCTTTGCAGGGAGGTGTGCTATGCATTAGCTAAAGCTGCTTCTCTCCTGAACACCGAGATCTTCCTTTCAAGTGTTCACAGGCCCATAAATGTAGCTCAAGCTCTGACCACATGCTGAAGTCCAAGCCAAACTTTTAAACTCTTCCTGAATGCAGACTTAAGCACTTACTTAATTAGAAATGGGCGTCTAAGTAGTTGGCTGAATTGCAGGCCAACTTCTAAAACACGCTTGCCCTAAAAACAGCAAAGAGCTTTCCTTTTGATTTCTAATGAAGACTGGGCAACGTCTTTGCAGAATGTCTGCCTGGTTTCATTCCTGTGTTCACGTCGTGAAGCAGTGAGCCCGTGTTTGCTGTGTTACAGGGCTGCCATGCTTCTGCTTCATGGTCTTCATACAGGGTGCAGACAACATTCCCTGCACAATGCCTGTGATCACATGTGAAATGAATGTGTTAGGGATTTGGGGACATTCTGCTAAGTTCTCTAAAAAAATAACCTTACACTGAAGTTAGCCTGGGTCACAGCGATTGCAAGTAAAACACTAATAATGGTCTATAAAAATACATGTAAGAAGAAAAAGAATTAGAAAAATTTTAAACAGTTTGACACAAAATGAAACTCCCTGATAGTGGCAGAGAAAGGCACTGTAACATGATCTTGAAAAAAGTCACGGATTGATTTAAATCCCTGGCAGAAACAGGGTCCAGCATCCCAGGGCAAGAAAGCACCTACCTCATTAAATAGTCGTCGGGGGGAGTCATTTCCAGGTCGTGGGTAGGTCCGTTCAGACCAATCACATGCAAAGAAATAGTTGGATTTTCCATTCCAGCCTGGATTTTAAAATAAGACTAAATTACCATCTCCTGTACAACACAGAATGGTGTTGATTTGTTACGTCCGCACGGATTATAAAAATGCATTCCCGTTGTATGGGGTTACAGACTGGACTGTTGCCGGTGTCCACGAGGAAATTGCAACTGTAGTGATGTGGCACCGAGGTGTGGGGAGGTTGGTAGGCACAACCAAAGGGTAATTTTACTTAGGACACCGCTAGCCTTGGTAAAATATGCTGCCTTTCGTGGCGACTAGAAACATTGCTATTTTACGTATCTTGCGATAAAAGGTTGTCTAACAGGATGATGGTAGATATAGTAAAATACTGACTCATTTTGTATTGTAGGAAATGCCATCCCCTGCTGAATCACTTACCTTCCACAAAACCTGCGTAGATTGGCTCTCTCTCCTGTTAAACAATGGTTCAATTTGGACCAACACGCGAGGTCTCATCAGTGCACAAAGCGAGACACCCAGAAGAAATGACTGCGGCACGGTGCACTTCTCTACACTCTCTTATCGTAGAAAACTGCAGCGGTAACAGCAGCAGCGTATCGACAGTGGCAGAGAGCTGCGCTGGTGCTGCGTGCCCGCGGCAGGACCGCTCTACAGGTCCCTGCCACCAAGGAGAAATTGGCTCTTCAGTCTTTTCTGTCTTTCGCTGTGTTCTTTGTAATGCTCAGGCACAACGTGGCTTCAAAACCAGGCTCTCTCCCCTGACGTTAGGCTGTCCTGGATATTCTAAGGAAGCCCAAATACTACATTTTCCTTCTATGTAAAAGGAAACGTATCTAAATCTAGTCAGGCTGGCTTCCAAACTCTCAGACACCTATCTAGCATAGAAACACAATCGCTTTGGCGTGGGAACAAAGCAAGAATTTTTAAATTTTATTTTCATTATATTTAGAATGACTAACACTTGAATCAGAAAACTGCAATTTTACAAATACAACTAAAGAGTAATGAAGTCCACATTCACTGGGAAACAGCTGACCTTCCCTTAGATCTGTTTATTTCCATTGCTTATGAATGTGCACTATTATACAGTCTCCTGTCTGAGCCTAGTAGAAAAAATAATAATTTTTTTTTGATAGAACAACAGGACTGTTTGTTTTATTTTCCCTTACCTTTGGATAATGATACGTTTTAACAGTAGGGTAAAGGCTGCCAGTGTATACCGGGATCTCCATGGTGGGGACTCGGGAGGCATTAATTGTTGCATATGCTAACCTGGTGCCATCAGGAGACCACCAATGAGCAATATGAGTCTTCAAGATCTCCTCTAATTAAAAAAAAAATAAAAAAAATAGTGAGAATAGAAAAAAAGGCTATCAGACGTAAATTACTAGCTAGCAATAAATGAAACAACGTAGATACGGAAGTCCCAGTCTAATCACAGCACAGGGAAGATGCCACAGGAATATCAATTAAAAATACTCATTAAATTATGCCATATACACAAATGAACGCAATTGATAACAATTACTCTGAATATATAGTTTATTAAGCATAATTATCTTGCTTGAGTACACACATTCATGACAACATAAAAGGCCCTGCTGCTCCTACCACGTGTCCTGTGCATGGATACGTGAATACAGGTACGTGGACGTGTCGGCAGAGCTTGGGTTCCTACCTGCCCGATGGCAACATAACTGAGGGTCCCTTGGGGCTAGCGAGAACTGCAATGGCTGAGATTTACTTCTCCTCCATAAAGAGTTCACAAAGTCATACCAGACACATATCAATGGATTCAAACAATGTTTATACTTAGATACAAGTGCTTCAGCTACAATTTAGATCTTCCTAAACTCTGTTGCCAGATGGGAATAAACAAAAAAATAGCAATTTTCTATAGGCCATGCAATGCTGGAACTTTGCAACACTTTACAAGATACAAGGCTTTAGAGTCTGTGGCTTGGATACCATCTTGACTTTTATCCCTATTTCATTTTTAAAACAACTTTTGCAAAGCAATTTTCAATAAATAGCCAGAGACTGATCCTTTTTACCACTGAAGTTTGGGATTACAGATTTTTTGGTGATTTGAATAATGTAGTTGCTATTGAAAAGGTACTCAGAAAGATGCCAATATAAACATGTCAGAGTTCAAGTATGTAAAGAGAAAACAAGATTGCCATTATAAGAAATCATTTTGAAGGCTGGCAGAACCTAATTCTCATTAAATACAAATTCAAAGAACTTCTAATTTCTAATACTTTTTCTTACCATTTACTATCCTTCATTGAAAAGACGACTTCAGCTATAGATATCCAGAAAAGCTATAAATTCACTCTTTGTCCAAAGTGTGTCCAGTTACTGACATTTGGAAGACACCAACTTGGCTTTTTAAACCTCCCATTTTGCAAGAGGCAATAATGTAATCTATTTTCATTAAGAGGCTTAATATCATATGAGTCATTCCTATTTAAACCATAGCAGAAGGACTTGCATACGCTGTACAGATTGATGGGCAGGAAGACAGGTCTCATTACTTTAATGTGAGAATAAGAACTGAAGAGGCTGCAGAGTGTTTCTAAGCCTTCCTCACTGAAGCCCTGCTACACGAGTCGAAGCAGCTCCAACATCTGCTGTTATCGCTGGTCATTGCAAAAACAAATGAGGATTTTCAGAGTTCAGACCCACCGTGTTTGTACACCACCCTATCAGGACCCCTTGATCCACCCAGAATGTCCCTCTGGTCTGAAGAGTAGAAACACACTGAAGGCTGTTTTATTTCTTTTTAAAAAGTCTTGGATGAGTCATCCTTGGAGAACAGACAGGCAATTCTGCTCATCAAATGAACACCTTTGTTAATCCAGCCTTGCATATGGCTTGAGACAAAACTCAAGGTAACATTAGAAAGGGTGCAAGGGAGAATCACCCTGGGTAGTTATGCCTTGTACAAATATCAAGTTAATTAATCAATACTTAATGGAAAGATGTAAGTGAGGTTTCAGAAAGATGTCTAGAAAGTTGCAAATATTACATGGGAAAGCACGTCTGGCAAATTTGCTTTGCTGCATTGTACCACCTGTTGTGTGTACATTTAAAAGATTCCGCTTTTGACTTTTATATTGGTTGCTCATTAAGGAGATAATTAAAAGCATCAAGGAAAAGGAGTAAAAATGGATGGCAGATGAATCCTTGACATTTTAACATTAATTAGGAATGACTTTATTCAGCAAACATTTTCTCCAGATCTCAGACTTAATGAAGCAGTTCTGCTGAAGGTCACATGCCAAGAAAGGTTTTAGTGCAGGTTTTGTGGTCCTCTGTTAATGAGATTTAATTGCGTGAACCTTTGCTTTGAAACAAAGCCAGGACCTTGCCATTGTTAGAGATCCGTTAGTTTTAGCAAACTAGAGAACATTCTTATGAAATATAAAATGCATTCATACCAGAAAGCTTCAGCTGAAAATAAAATGCAATGTGCAGACAATTTGTTCTTGGGGACACTTTATTCTTTGCGCTTGCATTTACCACACGCTCAGAAAACCAGTTGCATTCAATACTCCTGGGTCTTTCTAAAGTCAGTTCAGAACCCACTCCACATGTATAAAAACCAGGTTCGCCTTAAACACCAAACCCCACCTCCACATATACCTCATGACCTCCTAGCTAAGAGTATAAAGTGATAATTGATTACAACTTTTGCCCTCTTCCTGAAAGCTTGCAGTCGCTGAGTGCTACATGAGGTAGGGATGCTGTGAGCGAGCTGTGGAGATTCCTCACAGCCAGTTGCTGGTGGCTCTGTGCTTCTTCCTTCTCCACAGCTTTGCTCGCCAGGCGTCACACTGGGGCGTGCAAACCCTAAAAATAGTGAGAATTGTTGTCTTAACTGCACAAGGACTGTGATAGTCCCTGTTCTGATTTGGTGGCTGGGTGCAAGCATAGTGTCTGGGGGCAAGTCAATGCTTATTCCACGTACCACATTCAATATCGAACCACTCTGAAAGAGCTGGATGGCCTTGCTTGTGAGTAGTGAATCTTTGGTGGGCACAGGTATTAGCCAGCCGGTAATCCAGTGAAATGCTTATGCTCAAGGAGTGTTACAGTATGTGTATTTTAATTCCTCTCTAGCTGAGTAAGACTCAATTGAATGATCATTTCAAAGCTGTGTGAAACAGAGTCCCTAAGTTAACAGACCCTCAGGAGGAGCATTTGAAGGTCTAGGTCAGAGTACATTCAGTGACAACTGGGTAAATATCCATTTTGGAGACTTTAATATCACTGGATGAGACAAGAAACTGGAGGCAATAACAGAGGTTTGATGAGAGGAATTTTCCCTGAGCTGAATTAAAGGTTGCTGCATTCAGCACGTTACGTAGGTGGTGGTCTTCGGTATCAAGACCTGAGTAGCATCCAGAGTGAATCAGGCTGCCCTCAGCAGGAATGCCACCTCTTCAGAAGAACGTGTTTCCTGATAGATGCTTTCCTGCTCACTGTCAGGAAGCAGAAAGGAGAAGTCCCTTGCTGTGGTTCTCGGCCGCCAAGTAACAAGATGTGACGAATCTGGGTTTGGAAGTAGCATTTGGCTGTGATACCATAAGGACAATCCCTGGATGGACTGCAGAGTGGATCAGAGATTGGAGGGGCATTTCCAGTTGGTATGTTATCCAAAACTAGCCCAGCACGTGTATAAAAGGAAAGGAAATGTCTGCTTGTTTCAAACTTTGAGTTAATGCCAGCAGTACTTGCAAGAGCAATGAAACAGAGACACGTACCTTACTTTAGGTAACAAACTTCCCAAAGAATCATAGGAAATAGTACTGGAAGGGATTTCAAAAAATGATCTGCCCCCTTCCTCCATGTACCATATCCACCCCAGTCCTGTAAGGATCTTCACAAACGGATTTTGCTACTCCTTTTGATACTTGTATAGCACCTTTAGCAGAGGTTTGGCCATAGAAACCAAACAGTTTTCATGTCCACCTCTGTCTAAGCACATAACAGTCCCACTGAAGCGGGTCCAGATCTCTGCCTTTCCTTATAGAGTCAGTGCAGGGAAAAGCATCAGGGCTTTATCTTCTGCAACCTCAGTGACAGCCAGCAGATTCTGGATAAAACCTGTCACATGAACCACATTTGGAAATCCACACAGATGGTTTTAATGTCGTGAGCCATAATCTGACATCATGGTATTTCTACAGCCATTTCCATGATAACTCCACTTCCCAGGCTTGCGCAGAGTTCTAGACTGGCAGAGCTCCTCTTTGTTAATATGTACATATAAACGCCATGGCCATGGGAGTTTCAGTCTTTAACTGCTAATGTCTTCTAATAAGAATGCCCAGGAAAAATATTACAATGAATGCAAAAAACCTAACATTTTCTCTTCCAATGAAACAATGACTCACTCATGGATCTGTACTGCAGATAAAGAGATCTTCTGGAGATCTGAACGGTGTGTCCACCCTTGGTGAAGCCCCTTGTGTTATACGGATCAGCTGCAGTTAGCAACTGCAGTGTCATTAACTTCAAAAAAGTAACTTATAACAGCTGAGGAGGTGCCCTTGGAGACTGAGCAGAAAGGTTTTTCTAACTGCATCTAGAAAAGCAGAGGCTTTCTGCATCTCAAGAGGTCTAAATAAGGGTGTAATGGGTAGAGGCACTTAGAAGGTTTTACCTATTAAATAAATCAATTTCTTTTATACAATAAAAATTCTCTTCATGTTCCAGACATCACATTTTCTTCTTCAGCAGGAAATCAAAACAATATCATTAATGTTGTGTCCACAGAAGACAAAGATGGAAAATGGTTTGATTCTCCTCTGAGTAGATATAGATACATGCACACAGACACACACAAACATACCTAGCTTTCTGTCAATAGACCCATTAATTTCAGAATTTTTTAATTATTGCACAAAGAACTATGCAAGACTTTGTCTGGCAGAGGGGACTGCCCCTTCTATGTTATTTATTGCTGATGTGATAAAGTGCAGCCATTCCAGGAAGCGTAATCAATGGTTTTGTTTGCGTGACGTGTTGTAGATGATGCTCAGATCATTAAATATTTGGTGTTCTGAAGACATTTTGCTGTTTTATTAAAACTGTTAATAAAAAGGAATTTTAAACAAAATTAAATTAAAACCTAACACAAAGGCCATGGCTTACATTAGGAAAGAAAGCTTAAAAGAATTTGTCAGTAGAAAGCATCAAAAGAACATAAGAGGAAGACAGATCAGAGAACAGAAAGGGGGTCTAGGAAAGGAGAAAACAAAGACTTCTGAGACAGCAAAACCCCAAGGGTTCTCACAGAAACATCAAATAAACACAAATGCTTATTTGACAGCTGCCATCTGTTTTAAAATCAATTACTAGATCATCTCAAATCACCAACCACACGTCCAGATCGATTACTACTGTATAGTTTGAAAGCAAGTATTTTAACCAGTTAGGGAAAACACATTATTCACATCGGCCTTCACTGACGTGTGTCAGGGATGGCTTTAGAAGACCACCCTGCCATCTTTCATACATACGCAAGAAAATTTTTGTCTGAGTTGCTGTAACATAGATCTGCACTGACTTTCATTAAGTCATTGTAACAGGTATAAAATGGGTGTAAAAGTAGTTATGTGCATGCAAATAGTATAAAACTGTTTTACATTACGATATCCAATCTACATTTTCCTGTGTTGACGCTATTTTATGCTGATGTCAGCAATAGCCCTGCAGCACTATTGATTTCAGTGCAATTAATCCTCTTTCACAGTTGTCTAATTGAGTCAGGTGGAAAAAAAAGTCATTTTGCAGGGCCACTAAACAATACAACAATCTTTTGTAGAAAAAAAAAAAAAATTATTTTTGGCTAAGCCCAAACTCCAGGCTCAGCCTCATCCCACCATCCCTGTATGCAGACAACAACCATTCTCGAAGTGTTCGTGCCATCGTCCAAGAGATCCTTAAGAAAACCTGAGCTGCAATGCCCACCCCAGTGACCCTTTATTCCTACTTGAAACACATCGCCTCCTCTGCCACTGGCAGGCAACAAGCTTATGAAGAATAAAATATTACTTGCTTTCATGGCATTTTTGAGGACATGCTTTAGAGAGCACGCTTTAAACATCAAATCCTTGGTCCGAAAAGCTCACCACCTGATGGCAGCAGCATTATGCAGCCGTGGAGCTGAACAGCTGCAGGCGAGGAGCTCCCAAGCGTTCAGCAGCCATGAGAAGGTGGCAGCCCCTCATCTCGGGGAAAGGAGCCCAGCCAGGAGATCTGAACCTCCTCAAGCCCCCTCTGAGGGTTTGGCCAGTGCTTTCTGCCTCCCTGTGCCCAGATACTGAGGGCCTGGAGGGAAGCTCATTTCAGCAGGGTGGTTCACACTGGGCACTGAGGACAACCCCATGGGACTCTTCATGTGTTCTGCATGGTCAACAAAGTCACGTCTTACCTCCACATCTCTCAAAAGCTGCTGCGTGGCCTGAGCCAAGCCCGAGCTCACCCAACAGGCAAATCCCACCAAATCTGAAGGCAAATGGGCTGTGGTCCACCTTTGCTTCTGCAAGCTGAGAGTGGCTCTGTGTAACAACACCACAAGCTGCCATGCTCCAGCAGAAGATGTCACCTTTGGATGCTCTCTGATACCTGGCAAGGACCCCTGAGGGAAAGACACAGGGACGAAGAGCAAACAGTACCCAGCAGAGCCAGAGCGCGTGTATCAGAGGCAGCTCTGGCAGCCAGCCTGGCCAAATTCTGACCACTCCAACCCCGGCTCCTTATCCACAGTCCCAACTACCGACAGAGCCAGGGTGCACACCACTGTTCCTCTGAGGCCAATCTTTAGGACGCCTCTCCCCAAGGAGCAGGACTGGGATCGTGTTGGGATGGCATCAAGCTGCTGACAGACAGAAGAGACTTTCTGTGGCTACTAATCTTGCCCACATCAGAACTGCTGGTTTAATACTTGGGTTTTTTTCCCTGGTCCATTGATTCTTCTAATTTGTTGTTTCTAACAGTAAAAGATCCCGTAGTTGTTATATGAGTCCGGGCATTGGGGTGTTGTTTACAAGGTTATCGACAAGTAGCTGCCAGATGTTCTTTGCTGTCTGAGTGCTTGGGGGCTTCAAAATGCTGGCAGTATTGACTACCGGCCTGATCCTGTCCTCAGGTACTTCTCTGCAGCTCCTACCAGAACACATGCAGGAGGTCAGGCTCAGGCTGTAATAACTCAGAAATCACGAATGCTTATGATCTCCCTCATTCATACAAATTGATTTGTTGACAAAAAACACCAAACAAAATAGGTGCACACAAGCGCGTGTTGCCATCTGAGAAGTACACGCAGATTCTCACAAATGAGAAGAATTCAGCTATTCGGAAATGGCCAGAGGGGCCGGGGGCTCCTCCAGGCCATCTTCACCTCCTGGCACACTGAGCGCACTCAGCTGTGCAAATGCCACTTGAGGTGCAAAAAGCCATGGAGAGGGGCTGTCTCTTGGATCTCACATGGACCTTGTGCCTCCACCAGCAGCAACGAGCAGCTCCCCCAGAGGCCTTCCTCCAGAGGAACCACGGCAGGCAGACTTACCAGGCGCCACACACAATGCCACACTATCCTGAGGGCACACTAAGTCCTGCAAAACTTAAAGGAAGATATAACACCTCTTTGGACAAACACAGCAGAACAGCACTGAGTCACCTCCACATCCTCCTTCTGCTCTTCTCAAAAGTTTCCCTTCTCTGTGCTTCTGACTTTTTCTCCCCTGTGCATCATCCTTAGCAAGCCTTAGCTGTTTGCACTTTCAAAATCATTAATGATTAATGCTCACAATAGCTCCTAACAATTAGCAGGTTTCCTCCTTTCGTGAGTCAGTCGCAGCTACAGTAAAAACCTCTTGGACCATCCTGGCTAGACCGACATGCAGACATTTCACCAACACAGGCGAGTCTGTGATCTGTCAGGATGCCCAGATGCAATAATGAAAATGGGGACTGAATTATGAAAGTAGAAATATTACTCAGAGATCATATCGCCAGATATTCCTGTTTCTAACACTCACTCTGAAGAGCAAATGCATCTAGAAAACCCGTCCGCAGCGGCACACTGCTGTGTGCCCCTAATGCATAACGAGAACGTATTTTTCCATCACCTGGCATAGACATAAACCCACAGCCTCTCGTCAGCTCTCCATGAAAGCCTGTTAGCTAGAGGCTCTAAATCTGTAGAAACTTTTCCTGGCAGAAGTCTTCTGAGTAATTTGCACTGGAGCTCATTGCTGTGGGTAAATGTTCATTGCAAGGTCGTATTGTACCTTTTCAATTGCTAAGGACCTAGACAAGACAGAATTCATGTTGCCCAATTGACTGGACGCAGGAGGGCTCCTTACAGTCAAATTCTTTTTTTTCCTTTGTCTTTTTTTCCCCCTGCCACTTAACAGGTTGCTATGGCTGGAAATACAATTTGCTTATCTGCGCAATGCAGTGAGACAAATCAAGGCTTTCATTATACGCTGAATATTACTCTATTCAAACCTGCTTAAGTAGCTTCCACTTCACCTTTCCTTTAAATTAAAAGCTACAGGTTCTTCCCCCCTAATCTGTGGGTTTTACGGTAGGAGGAAGATGGACAACCAACCTTGACACAGGGGATCCATTTCAATAGCTGCAGATGTATCAAGAAAGTTAGTGATCACAAAACCCTCTGAATTTGACTATCAAAAATTCATTACGTGATTGCAATAGTTCAAGAACACAAGTGCCCAAAAGCAATCTCTTTTAATATTTCATAAAGAAACATGAGAGATAAGAAGACTGAACAGCCTGACATTGCTATTAAAGAACTTGATTCTTCAACCCCATGGACTCCTATCAGCCCTTGCGCAAGCTGCCTTTCACAGGAATTACTTGCATGATTTATTCACTCTGAGCAGCACCTGCTCGTCACCTAGCATGAGTGCTAATAAAGGTCAGTTAATACTGCAAAATACAGCCCTGCATTATAAAATGAGAACTGTAGCACACCAAAGGAATTCGGTTTAGCTCCAAATTTCTTACCCAGTTTAAACTGCTACAGTCATTGAACAGCCATTAAAAACCCACTCAGAGTTTATATTGCCCTACTATGGCAATATTCCCAGAGGTTTCAACCTGAACAGTGATTCGAGATCTGGCTAACTGAGAGATTTAGCTCAATAATGACTCAGAGGGTGAATCTGATTTTACAGTACTAAATAATTGGAGGAACTACTGAGATCAATAGAGTTACCCAGGAATAATAAAATAGAGAGCAGGATAAAACCAGAGTCTGAATTAGCTTATAGCAATATTTCAGAAGAACATTCTTATTAAATAACAGAAACATTTATTATTAATAAAGGTAATGGCATATAATAAGGTTATGCCACTGTTGGATCAGTATGGTTTGACGGTGTTTATCAGAGTGGTGGCACTTGCACGTTGAACAGAAATTCTGCTCTTCCTAGGTGCCAGTCCTGAAGGACCTCCACTATTGGTCAGGTAAGCACACAGAAAAGACAAACACACCTGTAGGATAATGTGAGCCATTAAAATATCTTTTTTTTTTTCCTACTGCTAGGAAATTCCCCCCCCCCCCCCCCTTTTTTTTTTTTTCCCAGATATTTTTGAGCTGTGGACTACTGCGTAGTAATTCTAAATTTACTGACAAAAGCTTGCATAGTCACCTTCCTTGGACCACTTGGAATTACCCCACCGCTCTCCAGGGAGCTGCAGACCTCAGGCTAAACTCCACTAATGACTAGAAGCTAGTTACAGGTGCTTTGGGTACGGGTGATGTCTCCAGCTGCACCACGACAAGAGGGAAAGCCGCGTGGTACCCTGCACCTAGGGCGAGGGCACCGAGACTCTGAAACTCTGATTGACATCCACAGCCCAGAAACTCCCATAAGTAAGTGAGATAGTAAATAAAACCCAACGTTTTGCGTATGCAGAATGCCCAATAGGGAAATGTTGGCAAAGCATAAATCAGTTTGCAGCAAAGAACATTTCTGCAACAACCACTTAAAAGCCCTTTAAGGCAATAAGCACGTGCCCAGACAAGGACAGACAAATTAGGGAAACACCTTCTCTTCTAGTGAGGTGGAAAGAGGTGGAAAGAAAGATGCCGTGAGTGTTTCCCTCCACATTTGCAGAGCATGAAGGGTATGAAGGCCTCCAAGGGCCCTGAAAGAGCACCAGCAGGGCGAGCAAGGTGGCATCACCCGGACCTTGCTCACGAGAGGGGAGCTGCCGGGGTTTGCCAGGTGCGAAGTACTCAGCACCTCGTCCAGCAAAGGTCTGGTCCGTGACATGTTTGTCATCACAGACACTATCTCCACAGATGTCTATATTCACTAACATTTGTATTTTTGAATTTATGAGCATTTTAATTTCCTTAGAGAGTCCAAAGTTTGTGTCTCTAACGACTGTTGGTTTCACTTTAAAGCTACAACAACTGGAGTCTTCTAATGAGAGTTTTAATTGGATAGTGAATTAAATACCAGATGAGGTTAACTATTCATACTGGCAATGGAATTCCAGAGATTTAGATGTTTTTTAAATTTTGTTGCATTAATTTGGGTTTTCTATTCCCTGTTGTATCTTGTTTCCCACAGTTGTACATCTATTCCATTATTTTCAACTTTTTAATTTCAGCTGACAAAAAACCCCATCCATAAACCAGCACATAAAAATTTCTGAAAAAAAGTACCAAAATGCAGAGAGAAACATACACACACAGAGCCATGCAGTAAGAGCAAAAAGAAATTGTCTGCATAATTGGATCTAAAACTGGTAGGAAAAAAACCTTATTAAAAATGAATATCATAGAAAGGCAATTAAGAATTTTAAGGAAAAAACCCCTGATTAATTAACTGCAAATTATAAGTATTACTTTGAATCACGTTGTACAGAACAGTATCAAATTACTAATTATACTTGCCCGCTTTGTTCAAAGATCATGAATGTGCATTTTAATTTACACCGGAGTAAGCCAAACACACTGAGAAACAGCATGTAGAATTTTGCAGAAATCACTGGGGATGAGGGGAAACTCCCCCATTACCATATAAATGACATGCACAGAGTTATAAATGACACGCACTAGATCCAGCTCGTATTGTTCCTCGGGATGTAGCAGGCAAATACCGGAAATTATAATAAAGCTTATAACCTACCAGACAATAAATGTAACCCATACCCCACAAATGCCCATCTACCAAAGATAATTCTGTCTGCTGTTTTTTGCTGATTAAGGGTGGCTTTGGAAAAAAATGCCCTGCCCCTTTCCCCTCTTTATCTGTTGCATTTATCGGCAGGATGGAGATGGCTCCATTTTTATCTACCTAACAGCTCACAATCTCTAACCTAGACGAATCTTCATTTGCAAGGCCCTCATAGCCTGCTCTACCCTTAAACTCTTCCTATTTAGTATCGAGGACAATTCCCACGTAAAATAAGACTCATTAGAGCAGCTCCTTTTTCTGCCGGTATATTTTTACCGTGACATCCATGCCGTTAACAGCACTGCCGTGCTGAGATCAGGGCTGACCGATATCTCACCATTCCCCACAGCGGTCTGGGGACGGGGTCTGGTTTGGGGGGGGGCATGTTGAGCACTAGGCACAGCCAGGCCATAGGACATACCCAGCTGGCAAGTACTTTCCCACCACCAGGCAATGACATGTACGTTTTGAAATGCCTCAAAACGTTCAGGTGCCAAACATTACCAAATTGCAAAGAAAATACCATCGTCCTTGTTGAGTAGGGCCAGAACGACTCAGTTCTCCTTGCCTGCCCATTGTTTATTACTAAACGCAGTTATTTTATAATTCATGTTATTCCTGGAGCATTCGGATGTGGGTTACAGTCACAGATGCCAATTTTAATATATATTGCCCTTTCTTTTTAAGGTTTTCTTTGTTGCCTTTCATCTTTTCTATTTTCTTTGCCCCTGGAAACCACAGAAGCTCTGGGCTGGCTGAGCGTCCCTTCCCACCAATGGCACATGGCTGCAGCAGTCCCCGAGGTGGGAACTCTGCCCGGCTCCTGCAGGGACAGAGACCCGCCTGTGGGAACGTCCATCAGAGAGGGAGGCTGTGATTTACTCTTCGGGCTTCTTCAGGGTGGTATTTCTCTGTCATTCCCCCCAACCCCTGAAGATTGTATGCTCCAGTCTGCGGCTATAAATCCCAGTTACGTTGTTGGGACATCAGGTGTGAGGTTTCATCTTCATCAGGCTTAGCAGGATTCCACCAGTACGTGAAAATACTCGAAGCCTGGTTACACCATGATTACACAGATTTTTATTATTTTACAGTGTGAAGAGCACTTCTTTAAGGAGAGCTAACAGGCTGTCTGGTTTCTGTTTTGCAGATCTACGTTCACAAACCAAAAAAGGTACCATGATACGCTGCTCTAAACACAACCACCTGGTTGACTAATTGCCTGTAAATTATCTCCTTGTGCCTTGTGTACTCAGAAAGCTGGCTTAGTGCAGTTTTTTTTTCAAATCCATATCTGTTATAAATAATGTATCTAGTGATACACACTAACTAAGGATCCAGTTCTTGTTTTTCAATATAATATAAAGAAATGTAACAGTTATGGTTGCCCACTAAGGACTTAGGTGTTTGAAGGAGCCAAATGCACTCCTTTCATACCTGTGAATGCACTACATGATTCATTGCTTTCCACTTGAAATCGAACCCAGACGTTTACTCAGGAAAACTGTGCAGCCTGTTTTATGCTTTCTTTCCTTTTTAAAGTGGTCAGCAAAGTGCACGCTGTTCCCACTAATCTAAACTACAAGCTTAAAATAAGGTAAAGTCAGACAGGAGAAGTGACTCTTGATCTTCAGGCGCATTTCAGCTGCTGCATCGAAGCCAAAGGGCTAGTTTCTCCTCTAAACCATAGCCCAGCTATGCTTTCAAACGCATACTTTCTCCTAGAGGAGAAGAACGGGTCAAACATGGGACAGAGCTGGTCAGGGTCAGTCTCTGGATGACCCAGGAATATTATTTTGCTGGAGTCAAAGCCAAATGCTTTGTGATCTGCTGTTTACTACCAAGCACTCCGCGGACTTGCATTTGTAATTTCTACACAACCCTGTGTAGAAATCATTCATACGGGAGAACATCAGTTCTGGGACAGGAACGGAAAGGTTGGCTGTTTTAACCCTAATATGCTTAGTCAGGGACAGTGCTTGGGCTTTCAGCAGGATGGCTACAGCCACCATGTTGCTGCTTTCCTCTTTTCCCAGGGAAAGGAGCTGTGCCAGGACTGGATTCTGCAGTGGCCCTGTTGAAGACTCAATGGGATGGAGAAAAACATACCTCTTGGCATCTCCACTCTCCCTGCAACTTCCCTTCCGGCTGCGGCACCATTCAGCAGTGTTGTGCTGTGTGATCTGCTCATTAAAGATAATCTTGGGCCTCGGTAATGAGCAGATCATGTACTACAACACTTCCGAATGGCAGCTCACATTGGAAGAAAATTGTTCTTACGTCTGCAGTTCTGTCTTACTACTCCCACCTCTCATCTGGCAGCGCACCCTCTCTGCTAACAGAGCCAGAACAACCCTGTTAAAGTTCTCTCCTCTCCTTTTGGGGGTTATTATTCTTTCTTGCATCACTTTTAAGTCTCGCGAAAGCACTGAAACCTTTCTGGTTCACTATTTGCCAGGTCAGCATCCAGTTCAAATTCTTCTCTCTAGCAAGGTCAAAATCAGATGGCCAAAATTCATAGGGACGCTCTTAAGAGACTTGTGGTATTCTTACTCAAACAACAGAACATGTTAACTGAGTCCAGCATTCCCAAGAAAGGGGTTTTTAAAAGCACCTCGGGTTGGTGAGTGGGCAGAAGTGAACTTCTTGTTTGTCGCTTGAGCTGTACCAGCAGCTTCTCCCACCGCTGCTCCAGCTCTGGTGTCTGCCAGTGGTACCCATGAGCCAGAACAGCAGCTTCACTGACAGACCTGGCTAAAATGGGGAAATCCACAGGGAAACTCCCAAACTGCTCCCTGCTCCATAATGCTGAACAATAAACACATCAGCTCCCTGAACCTTCTCCTAACCCTCCCATCCCACCAGGTTTTTTTATCCTCAATAGCTGATGAGACCTTCACAGTTGTTCCAGATGCCGAATATTAGAGAAAAGAGAAGAGAAGCAGGAAAGGCTTCTAAAATACCTACATTTGGCTGGAAAATGATTTCTCCAGGGTATCATCGTTCATGATACAATCTGGCCAAGATGTGCTAAATCAGAGGGCTTTTAGACTCTCACCAAGAGCCTCCACACATATAGACCTGCGGGCAACACACAGGGTGTTTGGGGGAGAAGGGCAGGAGGAGGGAGAGAAGAAAACAAGATAATTTTAAAGCAGCATAATTAATCCTTTCCCTCCCCGTGTGCTGCAGCTTTGTGCCGTGCCTCCGAGGGGCAGCACAGCCTCAGTTATCGCACCTGAAATCGTTCAGCTATTGGGGACACAGCTCTTTCCTCCTGTCCTGTTCTCATGATTTCTAGGCTGCTGGTGATACTCCAGAATAATACGTAACAGTCTCCAGGTTAGCATGGGCCAGCTCAATAATCAAGTGAAGTTTAATTCTTAAAATGAGATGTTGAACCTTTTAAGTCATGTCTGTGCCTACAGTCTGAGGCAGAGACTGGAAAATCAAAACAAATGCAATAAATACAATGATCTCCAGATAATTCCCATCAAGTAAAATTTATTTTGATATTTGTTTTCAGACTCTTGCCTTCAAATTTAAAAGCACAATAGCAAGAAAACATAATGTTTTGCTTTTAGGAGCTGTTTTTCTTCAGTTCTATTTCTTACCAGTTTCCTAAATCTTTAATCTAGCTATCTTGAAAGCCTCCTTTAAAGAATTGCTTTTGATCTAGTCTTATGCAGTAGCAAACCTCGACACTGATTTTTTTTTTTTTTTGCTGCTATTGTTGTTAAATCAAATACAAGACAATGACTCAACTTTGAGGAAAAGCAAAACTAATGTAGGAGGCAAACGCTTGTGAGTCATACGTGTAAAAAGGGAAGGACTGAACTGATTTGCTCCTATTTTCTGGGATTTGCAAGTCAGGTGAGAGTCTGTCAGCCCCTCCACAGTGCAGAACAGCTTAAACAGCAGGCGTTTGCCTTCTGCTCATAGGGTGCCCTGTGGGTTGGCAAGGCTCCAGCCTTCCTGCACGTGACCCACGTAGATACTTCTCTCCAGTTGTGCATCCCTCATATCCTGTGACCAAACCTGAACGGGACCTGCCAGGGGTCTGTGCCGGAGACGATCTCAGGAACGTGTCGAGAACAGCTGGATCTGGGGTTTTGGGCAATCCTCTGCATTTTATTTGGCGTCTAGTGGCCAAGGTGAGACTCTCACCTCAGTTTGGTGTCCTAATTTCCCTCATCTCATTTAAAACCAGGTCAATAATTGTGCCTCAGTTTGCCTGTTTCTAAAAAAAATGGTAATAATTCCTGTTCTACCAGGACATTATGTGAAGTTTTATTAATTGATGGTTGCAAAAGGCATTAAGATCAAGACAGAGTAATTGCCGTAGTGAAGGACATAATTAGACATGTACCAAGAGGTACAGCTAAGCATCATCTGTGATGCTCGTTTACAGAATCACAGAATCACAGGGGTTGGAAGGGACCTCTGTAGATCATCTAGTCCAACCCCCCTGCCAGAGCAGGGTCACCTAGAGCAGGCTGCACAGGATGGATTTAATCTCATTCTTGTATTTGAGCTACAAGCGTGCGGGTGCTAAGGAGGCGAGCTGTTCTTACAAAGGCGACCGCTGTATTTAGCATGAAATTTAAGCACTTTGTTACAGTGACACCCAAACAACCCTGTGTGAGCGATGTGATACACATTAGAGACGAGAGAAAGGTTCACGCTACACTGAAGTCCAAGAAATGGACCTTGCAGTGGAGCAGGACAGGCCCTCTGAAGCGAGGCCATCAGCAAGCCCTGGTCTGGGAGGGTTGTGCTGGAGAGGCTTGCCCGGCTCTCCTCGGCTGCAGGTCACCTCAGGGGCCAGCCTTAATCTGATCAAAAAGGGGATTGTGAAAAGCTCATCCGACTCGGGCTGTGAAACCATGCTCTTGAATCCTAGTAATTTCTACAGCAACCAGTCGTCATGTCACGAAGAATTATCATCTAAAGCTGGGGGGGGAAGAACAAGCTGACACACTTTTGTGAATCCCAAATCGTGCTTTAGGCAGAACTGGAAGACTTCCCACTGGAAAAATAATTATGTTTCTATATAGTGTGCTCTAAAAAGTTTTGTGTGAAATACTAAGGCTCATATTTCTGTATGTAATGGAACTGGGAAGTACCCCAGGATTTTCAGAAGAATTTGAGAAAAATCAAGATTCATGCAGAAACTTTGGAGACAATTTCAAGAAGATATGCAACAGAATGATGGATTTTTGTACTCATAAAAACTTATAAGTGATCTCATTTTAAAAAGAGAAAATTTTTATATTCTTTTCTGCACTCTGCTCACTTTTCGTTTCCACCCAATATTTTGTAGAACAGAGTTTTGAATTAGAGTTTTGAATTAAAATTCAAGTCAAAACACCTCCCCAAACACACCACCAAAGAACCGACCGTACACACTAATCGAAAGCAAAATGGCATTTCATCCTGCGTTGCTTCTTTTTAATCAGGATGCTACTTGCATACTATATTTTTCCAGCAAATCATGCTGATTTCTGACTGTTTGCAGCACTCCTGCGTGAATCTCGACAGTGAAGCCAGCTGCTCCTAGCTCTCCATGGTCGTACCACATGGTGGCAATATACCTTCCACCTTCCTGCTGAGGAGGTGAGTTGCCTCTGATTTCCTCTTTCATTGCTTCTAACTCTCTCTAATGATTATATTTGTAGGTGGCAATTACGGCCTTCTGAGTTTCTGCTTTCCATTTCCTCTATAAATTTAATAGAGTATTGTTGGGTTTATTTTTCAAATAAACTCTGCAACATTTCCAAGGACAGTAAACCCTGTTATAGAAGAGTTTTTCTTTCAGCTAATGCAATATTGCATGTTCCTCTGATCTCTAATGAAGTTTTGAGGACCACTCTGGAATTATTCCCTTTTGCCAACACGTATTCATATGCCCTTCTGTATTAACTCTTTCCCTCCAAGATAGTACCTCTCTCCTTTAGTCTAT
>VYXH01008235.1:380681-490042 GCA_013397275.1 Burhinus bistriatus
GGGGGGGGGGAAGACTTGCAAATGTTTTAAAACCAGCTTAAAAATAATACATGAAAAAACAAACAAAAAAAAATTAGGAATAAGCATATAACAACAACGACAATTAAAAACAAACAAACAAACAAAACCAGGAAAAGATTCAGCCTGTAAAGGAATTACAGATGCATAAGAAAAGGTGATTCATGAGAGACCTGGCCTTTGTGTAAGCCACACTAAGGAGTAAACTTGTAGTTTTAATTTTAAATGATGGTGCTACTGAGAAAATGGGGAAAAAAAAGAAAATCTGTCTGTTACTACATAATTTTATAATCAGTTTGTAGAGATAGTCTAGATCTAAAGTACATTGTAAATCTTTTTTCTGCATTTTTTAAAAAGTCTTGATACTTCTTAGACTGGAATATAACTATTACCAGGTCTCAGTAGAAAGGTATCATTCTCTGGTCCCTGGCCCAGGCATCACAGATTTAAGGCTTAATTCATTATATTCAAGAATACAGTACTTTAAAAGTCAGTGGAAACACTATAAAAGTCAGTGGAAACACTCAAAAAAGGAACAAAATCTTGAAGTAAAACTCAGAGAAGTTTAAGGAACATGTACATTTGTTAGAGGTATTAACTTCTGCTTATTTGTATAGTTTTTCTCTGGATCCAGTATATAAATCAGGATATTGTACATACTAAATGAGATTGTAATTGTGAATTTTACATCTACTTTTCTGGCACATTTGTGTGAATTACGGGAAACATTTTTCTGCTAATAGATTGGAATTCAAATACTCTACTCGACAGACTGCAGTGGTTGCCCTCTGCTGTATGATCAGTACCAGGTGAGACAAGGAGTGAATGTTTTCTTGGTGTAGCTTACATCCATACGGCCACCACAGTTGCAAAACCATCTAGGAGACCTAGCTATGTCACAGGAAATTTTGTGGATAAAACCACAGAGCACTTGGTAGTTTGCTTCGGTACTATATGATGCTTCCTCTCTCATTAAAATCTCAAAAATCTTTAGAAGTGAGAAGAGAGTCCTTCAAAATCCACAGTTAAGGAATTTGTTAGTAAGAAGAATTTTAAATAATTAAAATAAATTACAGGATTTAGCTGGCAGCAGCATTTTGTGTTGCTGTGCTCGTTGATGTAACTCAAAACAATAGACCAAAATTTTCCAGTGCAGAGTGACATACAAGAACTTACATGGTCTTAAAATTTCTTACGGTTGGAGATTAGGGCACAACAATTTTTCAGTCACTATCCAGGAAAAAAAAAAAAAAAGGAAAAAAACCTCATAATTTTCTGGTACGCAAACAAGCTTGTCAAGCTCATAGCACAAGCTGGCTGAAAGTGTGATCATTCAGCAGCAAGATGATCCAGGTGAACACAGAAATGGCCATGATCCCTTTAGAAGAAAAGAACTGAGAAGAACAGCATCAAATCCAGCTCCACAGGGCCCAGCTGTGCCATGGAAATATTTCTCAAAGTAGGAAACCCAGTTTGCAATGGAAAGAGTGGAAAGCAGGCAAAGAGGCTGGGGAAAACATAAGTGGTTGCTGGTGTTCTTGCTGGAGGCTGCAGACCTAAGGAGATGTAGAAAGACGGGTTTATCCCTCTGTCTTGTCCCTGGTGTGATAGCTATGGTCTGGCTCTGCCTTGGTGGGCAATGAAACCTGGCTTGTGATGTATCACCCACCTCCAGACGCTGAGAAATCATGGTGGACGTGGGTGAAGCCTGCAGGAAGGCAGAAGCAGGGTGCCAGGCTGGAGCAGCGTCTGCAGTTGTGTCTCATGGGTTTGAAGGAAACTTCTCCATTGCTCGGTCCTTGGCATCCTCAGCTCTTATCCCAGAATACCAGGATGTGATTAAAGGTTTCTGCCATCCGCCTGGATTCGGTTCCTGCTGTCCCATGCTTTGCACCACTGCAGACCAGGAGCAGCTGTAACCACTGCAACCCACCCTGCTGCAGGCACGTGGTGTTTGCAGGCAGCTCGTACCCCCAGCCTGGCACACAACAGCCAACGCATCCCTGGCCACTTGTATTTTACTACTTACCCATCTGAAAGTTTTAAGATCATCTTTAAAATATGCTGTTTTCCTCCACTTTCCTGATTACTGTTAACTCTGTAGCATAGTTCCCCCTGTAGACCTGTACCCATTGAAGACTGGAAAACAGCTGGTGCAGAAGCTACACCATATGGCAGTTACTTATAGCAACATAAACTAATTGGGTATTGAGGGTGATATAATCCCTGGATGCTTTATCATTTAGAATCTGCTGGTATGTCAATCTGATCGCTTTAAAGATCTGCCCTAGTTCTTCAGTTCTCCTGATCCAGAACAAAATCCAGGTGGAGTCACCTCCACATCCTGGTTGGTATCAACATCGCAGTCACCACTGGACTTCTTTGCCCCAATTTTGAAAAATACCTTGTGGTGTAACACGCACATCCCTCATGTACTAAAGGTCTGAGGTCCAGTGGAGAGCTGGTAGCTTGAAACATTGGTGCAAAAAACCAGTCCTGTTTTCCCAGTACCAGGATCTGAGCACATTGGTTATCATTCCTCATGCAACGTCAAGCACGTACAGCACTGACAGGAGTAGTGAAGGTTGTTTTTCACGTACCAAGATTTAACCTCCTGCCTGTTTGCTGGAGGAAACAGTGGGCTTCAGCTCTGTGGGGCCACCCCTCGTCCCCAGCCAGCCCTTGGCAGTAACTCACCCTTCGCGTTTCACAGTCGTTACCTCCTCTGCTCTTCCAGTCAAAGACCTGCTCCGACCTCTGATTGTTTCCAACTGGTATTAGGATTTGGAGTTGTAGTTTTTTAACAGCACTTCAGCTGGCTTCTTTGTCTTTTTTTTTTTTTTTCTTCATTAGGAGAGCTGACATACACAAATTATGAGCTGACCTGTCGTTTCTGATATTCTTTTGATTTTCCTACTATTTTACAACAATGGATAGGCCAACTCTCTACTAAGAATCACATATCTCAGCAGAATTTTCATCCCTTTCATGTAGCTTTCACTCGTTCTAATTTGGACAGAGTACGTTTATTTTTGCTTTTTTTATTTCTTAACGGCAGATACTCTTTATTTAGGCCAAGGAGCAGCAAGACAGAGGACAACTGTTTAAACAGCCTGTAGTTTTTTCCCTGGTCCCTGAATTTCCATAAGCAAGGCTGCACCAAGGAAGAACTGGTGCATCAAGAAAAAAAACCCACAGAAATTTACTTTTCACATCAAATTGATGGAATTACACACTAACTTAAAACTTCTATGGCTATCTCTTAATTTGACTGTTCTTTTTGCCCTTTTAATCACTTCTTGATCGCAGCACTTGGGATTGGTTGTTTTCTTTAAAAAATGTTTTTCAATAAAAAGTTCGTGGACACCCTCAGAAGAAGAGTCACCAATTTCTCTCAAGGGACTAATGAGGCAAATGTAAATTTATCATGATAAAGAGCTCCATTCCCTACACTTGCACAAATAGGTTACGTATATTTACCCGAATGTATATAAAAACAGCTATTCTGTAACTTCTGAAGGGATATTCCAAAAGCTCCTTCAGTGACTTTGTAATGTCCGAGCCAACATGTCTAACTGCAAAAGATCAGAAAAAGCCACCAAAACTGTACATAAAATCACGTAATTGTAGGCTCAGAGGAAGCCCAAAGAAATCTTCTAATCTCCCCCTTGCACTGAAATAGGATTGATATTTATCTCAACAACCTATTGACAAAAAATCTGTCTAATTCACTCTTAAATATCCCCCAGGACAGAGATCCCTACAGTATGCCTGGGCAATATACCTTAACAGATGTATTTTCACTTAATACTAATGTACATAGTTTTCATACAAATTAGCCCAATTCTTTTAATCTTCTACAACATTCTACAGCCTGGAAGACTCTTGTGTGTGTCACAGCCACCAACACAGAAATAGTGCATTTTTGTTTTAGGCACAGTGAACCTGACCACCTAAATGTATTCCCTGTGTTTTGTCATATTAAACCACAGATATGATTTTATGGAGGAAAAACAGCTCTCAAATTTGAGTGAGTTTGCAAACACTCTCTAACACTCACACTCTTTTTTTCCAGGAATAATGCCAGTTTAAGATATTTCCTTTGCAACCCTGAGAGTGGACATAAAGCCTGAATATTAGAGCAAGACTCTGACATTCAGCACCCTGGTGCAGATCCAGAGCACCACTATTGGCTTCCGTGGAGTTATTCCAAACTTCAGATTAGCATGGCATAGGTCAAAATCTACTTTGCAATATTTAAAGTGCTAGTATACTAATTAGTTATTAAAAATACCAGCATAATCAGAAAATGGGGACACAAGTCTCCAATAGAGTATTTAACCCAAGGCTTCTGTAATGATTTTGTTGCAGAGAAATAGAACTCATGTACAAGCAGAAAACCGTAATAGCTCTGTTATACAACTTTTAACATTCCATGTTTTGGAAATATTTGACTCAGTGATACAATATCTATTTTCAGATACCTACCAGGTGCTACTTTCATACTCTGATACTGTTCAATGTATTTTATTTGTCAATTTTTCATTTTTATTCACATACTCTTGTTTAAGCAGAACAGTAACTAACTAATTGGGTTTAATTAGGTTGCAAACTGGGTAGCTGTTTTCTCACGTAAGGAAGAGGTAACTCTACCCCTGACAAAGCAGTGGCAGTAAAAGAACAGTGGAAAAGAGAAGAGATGCTACCACAGCAGCTGGGTAAATTTTGTGGGAAGTTGCACACCCCAACTAAATCTGCAGAGATCAAAAGACTTAGTCTGGATTTCAACGTCTGTAACTGAACACAATTTGTGCTCTCGTGTTTGCTATCTAGACTGCAAATCTATTTTCAGGAAAAGATTCATATAAACTTCAATAATCTCTTTAATCACATAGCCAAGCAGACCTGAACAAGCCACTCACAATTTGTTGCAATGCAGATGAGCGTTGCCTTACCTTAAACGATTGAAATACCGGCAACAGCAGAGTATGACATTTTTACTTTTACTATTACTGCAAGTATATAGAAATCATGCAACGACGATTGCCTCAGAGCTTTTCCCGAAGAAAAGCCCTTTTAAATAGGATCCCTGTGGAAGGGGAGGGCAAGCTGGAGCGCAAACACCAACAACCTCACTTGCTGAACACCTCTTGACGTAAAGTACTGGCAGCCACCGGCTAACCAGCCACATCAGGATGGACATCTGGCCTCCTGCCACCACCCCAAGGAGATCACTGACCACAGTAATATTCTGTTTTCCTTCCAAAAGCCATCCTGAAGCCTCAGTGATGGCGATCCAAAAATTAGAGGATGACAGGTGTTGGGTTTGGCTGGCAGCCCCCTCTATAACAACCTTCTGCAGAAAGGGAAGGTTAAAGACTGGGCTAGAGCTGGCAAGGTTTATCGTGGTGCGGTGCTGGATTTTGAAGCCAGTCCAGATAACAGTACATTTTAAAGTTTTCAGGAGCTTGCTGATTTCTAGGCAGGCATTCGCAATGTGCATTGTAAATGGTTCAATTTTCCCTGACCTTAGCCGACTGAGAAGGGCCAGAAGGCTGTTCCTGGTGACGCGATCTCTAATGTGAGCTCCCCTATGAGAGAGGAACCTCCGCCAAAGCAAGAAGGTGAGGGAACTTCTACCAAACCCTTCACGAAATGATCTGGTAAAATTTAAGGCGCTCTTTTCCTCTGCTTTAACATGAATTAGGCAGAATAATGTTGCATCTAGTTGATCTTCCTTGCAACAGAATTATGCACGGTGGAAATATCCACTTCAAACACAGGGCTGAGGCCGAGAGCTGCTCTTCCTTCTTATTTTGACTGCAACTGAAATGGCCAGATTTTATGCATATTTGGTATAAACAATCACGCCAATAAAGGTGCACTAAAAAATAGTCACCTACGCTTTCAATAGGCAGCTAAATAATGGCTAACAGGGAATTGCACAGCCCCAAGGGCTACACAGCAGCTGCATGTGCTGAACAGGCAACGCTGAATGACGTCCAATACGCAAAAGAGAGGAAAGCTTTCTATTTTAATATGGGACAATGTCACTGAAGCACCACACTGGCTTCGCTACCTTGCCTGAATGAGCACAGAAATGAGGGAACAAATTCCACACAGCTTCCCCAAAAGCCCTGAATAATAGCAGCATGTACTTGAGGACAAACTAATGATTTTTAGACTTGGGGTGCATTTGTGGCACTATATGAGGCTATTTCCCAGGGCCAAGTGTTTCCCCGCCTCCTTTATCCCATAGCAGATGTGTAGAACTGTAATATATCCACCTGCACGAAATATTTTCTCTGTGACTGAAAATGCGAAAGTTCTTAAAAACAATCAAACAAGAATCCGTATTCGCTGTCCCAGTGATTCTTCATGTATCTTCTCAAAAAGGAATAATTTTTAGTCACATTAGGGCTGGTCTCTTTTACTGTCTGGAGCCCTGGCTTTAGCATCCTTTTGGCAAGAGATTAATTTATCCAGAGTATCTTAAAAAATTCAGTGATGACTCAGTCTAGTTCTTCATCTCATCCTCCCCCACCAGGTCTTGGAACTACTAATTACTGGGAAAGGTTAGCTTTACACTGTGAAATATGAGGATATCTGATCTCCTTCTCTGGTGACACTGAGCAGTAATTTTAGGAGTTACTTGCTGTCAGCCTAATTATGAATGTCCCTTTCCAAATTCAAGCACAATTTGATCATCAAAGTTCCCGTTTCCAAGCAGAAGTTCAGCGTTCTCATATTACACAATGAAAAATGGAGCACACAGACAAATTAGGTAAGGCACTGTTTCAGCAGACTTATCTAGCATTTTCCCAGGATTAGGACCATTTCCAGAGTCACAGGATTAATACTTTTAAACTTAAGAAATATATTTATTTCACATGCTTGAAATACTGTAAGCATAAAAGATAATGCTCAAAATAACTGCTATTTGATTTGGCAGCTGCTACCAGGCACTGCACCTCTGAGACCAGCCATACATGTTCTAAATATACCCTCTGATTTTTGTGAGATGCTGATTAAATTATGGAAAAGATTTTTCTTTATTACTGTGTTCTCCCTCCTCTCTTTATAAAGTCTAGAAAAGGAACAGAACCACTATTAGCATGAATCAGCCAGTAGCTTTCAATGCGTAGTTCCCATAAGCTCAGGGAGAGTTTCAGGGAAATGTATGTGAGGGGAAACTGGGAGCCTTCCCTAGATCTTGCAGCAAAAAATTTTTGCAGTTTCATTGTCTTAATGACGATGACATCCTGGCCTCTCCCACCAGGTGTCACTGCGAAGTCACATAAGAGGATCTGTTGGCGATAACGTAAGATGCCGGCAGAATGAAGATTAATACGGCATACGAGTCACCGCTGAAAAAAGAGTCTCTTTGCGCTCCTCCCCTTGCTCCCTAGCCAAAAATAAAGCACAGCAACACCGCTGTGCATTGAGCTCAACCGAGCAGAGTATTAATTTTAAATGATGGATACGTATAGCTGATATTGCGTTAGAGTTTTAAACGCGTGCCATGGGAGCTGGGGCTGGTGCCGGGCTGCCAGATGTGGTCCTGGCTGACGTGAGGATGAGGAGACATCCAGATGAGACATCACAGTCACGGTGTCAGGACTGTCTGGAACGGGGATGCTCACTTTGAGATGATCTTTACAGACTTACAAAAGAGTCCCTTCTGATCGCTCTGTCAGTGACATGAGATGAGGGAGTAACTCACGTGCAATTCTTCCTTTTGCAACCAAAGTCCCTAAAAACCAAAAACGTATTCTGCAGACCAAGTTGCAAAATAGTTTCCAAGGGACTACTCTTACGTCTGAGGACACATGCAGGAAAACCCCCAGTTTCACACTCTGTGGATGAGACAGGCCCATCTATAGCTGAAAATCCTTCCTTCCCCTCCTGCTGGTGACAGGAGCACACGCCACTGTGTCGCATCCTGCTCCCCCATGATCTCCAAGAAGCTAAGATGCTAAGAAGCTAAGTAGCTCTCCAGAAGTCATGTACCTCTGTCTGTGAACACAGACTTGCTCCAAGGAGGTCACACCAGGGCTTTATAGCAGTGCAGCCCAGAAAGGTCCCTATCCTGCTCAGCAGAGCCACGTCAAGGGACCCTGAATTACGCTGTTGGGGTGTCCCCGATCTGGCAGCAGCATGCCTGCCTGGAGGGAGGTCCTCCTGCCCCGTTCCTCAGGATTCAGCATCACACACCCCCCAATGCAAATGCACTCAGCGAGTTTCCAAACTGCAGCACAGGGACATCCCAACCTTCCCTTTGTCACTTCATCGCCCAGGCAGAGCCCCTCGCTGCCACAGCATCTGACCGATCTCCCCAAGTGCCTGGTAGCAAATGAAGACACTTTAATTACACCATGACAGAATTCATTTCTGTCTGAAAAGTGCTGTAACAAAGTGCTTAAATGAAATTATTTTTACCTGCACTTGTTAAAATGTACATTACTTTAATAAAAGTACTATATATATAAAGAACATATACTCTTATCCAACCACTTTGAAAGTACTTTGCGCTGTACCAACACTTCTTTTAAAATTATCTTTAAGCCTCGTTATTGTCATATTCTCAACCAACATATTCTCAAACCAACAATCACACAGCAAAGTGAAAAATAAACCACTCTTTGCTGGTTCTATGCATTTAAATGCTTAGCTGGTTTCAGCTGCAGAACTTTAAACTCTCTTTTATAGGATATCACTCCATTTTAGTATAAGCATCTATCAGGCCCAGCTCTGAAAATGTTAAGTCAGACTATGAAAACATTGTCAATGTTTATTTTAGTAATAAAAGCCACGTTTAATCTATCCTTTCATGTTACAGTAATCTATGTATCAATCCATAACCTTCCAGCTAAATGAACTAAGTAGATTAAGCTCTGATTGATTTGAAATGTTTTTCACTATATTATCAAAAGTCTACAGATCAGCATAAATACCTCGAAGAAATTTTTTCCCCTTTGGCAGATTTACAAAAGCAGAGCTTAACTTGAATTGAAATGAACTTCTGCATTTTTCCAGGGCAAAAAAACCCTGTCAAATCTACTCTAGATCTGCTCGGCTTCCAGACTTAGTAAAAACCTGTGATTAATAGTACCGTGCATCTATTCTGTCGTGACAAAAGCAATCACGTTATGAAGAAAAGTGTTCCCTCTGGGTCCACCATTCATATCAAGCGTCAGAAGTTACCCCGAAGGGTGGCACTGCTGGGACTGCGATTTGCATAGCGCGCTCTGCAAACAGCTCTCGGACAGGGAGGGGGGGATTTTTGTTGATGTGCTCTTGCCGATTACGATAAAAGACCTTAAAAAGTGGCTTCCTCAAATAGAAAATATCAAGATGATTTTTTTTTTTTTTCTTGTGTGCGTGTGTGTGTATGTGTGTGTGAGCTGCATTTAGGGAAAGTGAGAAGCAGGTCATGAGCTGCCACAGTAACCCGGTGGGCGCTGCGGGGAGGCTCGGCTGCCGCTGCCGGAGGTGGTGAACTTCAGCAACAAAAAGAGCACGCGAGGGAAGAGGAGTGCGCTGAACTCGCTGTGATCCCGTTTCAGCGTTTCTCGCAGCTCCTTTGCAGACTATCTGCTGGAGATGGCTGCACAGATGGAATGAGATTTCTACATATGCTCAGCATCCATCCCGGTAGCTGGCTGAGACGGCGGCAGTGCAAACAAACGTGGGTCTGAGGATCCCACCCAGCTCTGTTAGGGAGATGGGGAAGACACGGCTACAAACGTCAGTGGGAATGAGGGAAGAGGAAAAATAGCCCTGAGGAGGTAAATTTCGATCCTTGCCCAGATATTGGGCAATTCCAGTCAGGTGAGTTTGGATTTAAAAATTTGTTTCGGTTTATGCCACCGAAGAGGAGGCACCCAAGAAAAGGAGAGAAGTTGGAAAAAATAAAGGTGCCGGTAACAGTGTGGTGGCAGAATATCCCAGTGCTGCTAGGGTAAAACTTCAGCCTCAGTGACAACGATGCCTGAATTCCCATGGACTCCACTGAGGAGCTGTCATCCATCTCCCAGTGTTCCTTACCCATTTACCACCACACAGTACTCCATTTCTTCCGGGATCCCGCTCCATCCATCCCTGCATTCAGAGACCTGACATCTGAACACTGCAGACCTATCCAATCCCTTGGCCCCACAGCTTGTTCAAGCATCTGCCACGAATCTCCAGTCCTTACTCCAGTCCCAGGTTTACCTACACGAGGACTGCACAAGTGGCATAATGCCGGAGAAGGAGCTTTAAGCTTACATGATCCAGCTCTAGGTTTGATTTTGGATTCTACACCCCATCACTTGGGAACAGTTTTATCTCAGGTTTTTCTGTGGGTCCTTCTACACCTTGCTTGTGATGCAAGAGAAGTTTTGATTTCAATCTGAGCTATACTTGGACAGAAAGTGACATTTCCAAAGGGATGCTATATCCAAATTTCTGCAAAACGTACTCCCAGTGAATAGCAGGTTCAGCAGTCCTACTCTGTACTTGCTGCTCAGGGAGGTTGTAGAACCTGGCTTGGTATGTCCAGACTGTATTTCGTAGAATCATAGAATAGTTTGGATTGGAAGGGACCTTAAAAGGTCATCTAGCCCAGCCTCCTCTGCAATGAGCGGGGACATCTTCAACTAGATCAGGTTGCTTTGATCATAGATTCATTTCTTATTCAAGTACATTAACATAAAGTTAACAAGAAAGTTCATTATAAAGGACAAACCTGAAAGTCAATGTCAGACAAGAAATGGCCTGAGCAATCCCGTAATTGAATAAAAATCTGCATCAGCAAAACCCAAGTGTCATCATGGGCTTGCTGGTGTGCTTGGAGTTCAGCAGCTTGACAACACTCCTGCCAGCATGGTGCTGCGTGCAAGACTCTACGAGAAGACCTTGTGTACTAAATGGTGTTTATCAGCAAAATACAGGTACTAATATGCTCATTTGACCTACAGAGTCAACAGGCCTGCCCACAACTTCAGCAACTAACTAATACAGAAAGAGAAATTAAAGAAAATGGCATTTTGTAACTTTTTTAGCCACTCCTCTGTTTACAAAGTGCTTCACAAGGAGGACATTCGCTTGCAAATATTCTGTGGTACAGTGTAAACACACATTTAAATATCAAAAGTAATCTAAACAGCTATCGGATTTTTCCACTGATGTGTCTGATGAGTTTGTACAGTGATTTATGGGACCAGCTTCTCTGGGAGTGGCAAAATAATTTATTTTAATTCCCTCAATTTTGAGTCCCACAGTCCCAGCTTAGCTGTGATATAGAGTAATTTAAGGAGTGCTTCACATTTTTATGCCAATTAATGGTGAATGGCATTTTGCAACCTATTTTGTTCCATTACGCCTCAAGAAAACTGGGAGCGGCCAACAGGGTGCAGCTAATAGATGTATCTGGAGACTTCTTTCTGTAGAGGTAAGAAAAGCTTGGGACTGTGCCGAGGCCTTCATGAAGAAGCGGGACTTTAGAGGGAAACCGTGTCACAAGAAAGAGACACTGCCAGGTCCCAAAACCAGAATCTTGTGAAAAGAAACTGCTAGCAGTATTAGCCAGCAACAGAGAGAGGGATGCAGGTTGTGTGCACGTTATACATATGTGTTACATATATTTTAATTGTAATTCTGATAAAGTATTGGCTTAAAAGCTTCTAACATCCCCCAAAAGAACTGGGGGTGGCTGTGATCCTTTCCTAAGCTAGTGAGCAGCTGAGATTATTTTGCAAGCAGCTGCCCACAGACACCTAAAGAGCCATGTGCCAGCGGAAAGGACCAAAGTAAAGCAGTGCCCCAGTGATGACCCCCTGCCCCATCAGGCCCGTTTTCAAGGGAAAGAAGTCGATTACCGTGAAGACCTGTCTGCTTTTAGAAAATGTTTAAGTAGCAAGATCTGGGCAGCTTCCAGGGCCCACCTAGTGATGTGGAAAACAACCAATCAAGTAAAATTGTTTCCTCGCGTCTTCCTTTAAAATAAACCCCCTTTCCCTCCCCATTTCTGTGCTTTTCTGTGATTTGAAAACTGTCACGTCTATGAGTGATTGCAGGAGCCATTGAATAATGAAGCAGTTCTTTTCATTAAAGCTTTGTGATTTATTACCTTTGGACTAAGGGAAAGAAAAACAGCCTGAAAACAGAATTCTTGCATTATTTCACATTCCTTTCAGTCCAGCACTTCAGAAAACTGTTAGGAGATTTTCAGCTCTGTGGTCCACCAGTCCCCAGAAATGCAATGCTGAATGTCTAATTCCAGCCAGTTCTGTAAATCTAGCATGCAACTTAAACTCACAACTAACTGCTACCCTAAATGTCATGTCCTACCTTCGTACAGCCAGTCGCTGAGCCCATTGAAAATAACACCTTCCTTTCCTGTGGAGACCACTCGGATGGCTTGTTTCCCCACATGGGCACAGTAATAGATGTTATTCTCAAAGATAAATATCTGATTTGAAGGGAAAAAGAAAAAGAGAACAGCATTAAGCAGTGGCTCCATTATAAAATGTTGCATTTTGCTTTTACAATAATTGGCAGTACAAAAATCACATATCACATTTTTATAGCGTCTTTTGTCAAAAAAAGGATTCCCACAGCTTGCTTCCAATTCCATCAACTAATAGAAAGATGCTAATTTACAACAAACTGAAGCCTTGGTCCTTTGATACAAGCTTAATTTTTCTCACTCCTGTCTTCAGTTCAGAAATTGAACAGTGCAGTTAGGGGGCATGAAATGAAGAATGCCATCTCTCAGGATTTTGAAAAAGTGGTTCCAGGGGAGAGCAGCAGTTTGCAGAGCTGACGGTGATGTTATGTGGTGAGTGAACTGGCTACTGGAAATGGCTTCTTGCTTGTTTCCAGCTGCTCCTGTTTCCTTAAAACACAGCTGGCAACCTATTAAATAAATTTGAATCCAGTTTTTAATGCAGATGCAACAAGACAACATGGGCTAGCGAACAGGGGGCAGTCTATGTGACTGCAGCACGTTGGGCAACAAACAAGGCACAACCCCCACGAGGAGGCTAATGTTTTGGCTGGGGAGGAGATGCACACACTCTAAGGACCCGAAGGGGTGTGCTAGACCTCCCGCCCTGCTCCGATCCCCAGGTCCCCTTCCTATTGGAACCAGGGTGGATGGGACGAAGGCACCCGTGGGGTCTCAACCTCCCTGCCAGCACGGATGCAGCTGCCATAATGCCCAGCCAGTCTTTGGAAACCTCTCCCCTCCTGTCGCAAAAATCTGGTGGATTCAGCTTGCTGAGAGATTATGTGGTCAAAATGTTATGAGACCTCACAGCTCCTCGGGGGGACAAGGGCAGCCCCACACCAAGGATCGCCTTCAGGTACCTAAGCCTGCCTCTGCAAACGCCTGCTCACACAGCTGGTGCTGTCTGTGGGGAAGCAATTCCATCTTGGAGAAGGATTTATAAATATAAAATTCTTATCAATCATAAAAATTTCAATTCGAGATTGCCAGGAAAGAAGCCTAACATAAGACTCCCAAATAAGCCTCCTGGTTTTTTTAAAGCTAAATTCATGTGAGTCATTAGATCTACTGCTATGAGAACGCTTTTGGGAATCAGGCTGTTTATTTAGGTGATTAAGTGCTGATCAGCAAGCACAACTTTGGCCAGCCATTTAAAAAAATATTGTTCCATGGCATCAGTTTTTATGATCTGCTTAAATGCTTTGTTCTGTGTTTTGCTGTCGTCAGCGACAGATCTTGTCCCCTCCTCACTGCAAAGTGAACCGCACCCTGCTCAAAGTAGCGCTTTTGTTTTTAAAATTTTTTTAAACTCCATTCAGACTGCAAAGATGTACCGAACAGGGTATCAGAAAGCCATTTAGAATGAAAGACCAACTGTTAATATAATTTAGTAGACATTTACAGATGGGTTTTCATACACTTGAAGATATCATAGAATCATAGAATGGTTTAGGTTGGAAGGGACCTTAAAGATTACCTAGTTGCAACCCCCCTGCCATGGACAGGGACACCTCCCACTAGACCTGGCTGCTCAACCTCTATATGGGAATAAATGTTAGGTATCTTTGCCATGATACTAGAATGCAATTCTTCATGTTACACTCATGAAAGGACAGAATTGGGAAAAATATTTGCTTTCAGCTTCTGTTTCACATCCTATTATGGTATGTGTTTCACCTAAAGATGAGCTGAAAAGATTCCAGAAGAAAGTATAGATCCTAATTTCATTTTGGCAGCAGTTATAGTGAGTTTGCCTAAAGGGTAAAAAGTATGACTGAAGTGATAGCTTGCTTTTATTCCTTTTAAACTAAGAAAAGCTGCATCCAATTACTATTTTTGAAAGTGAAAAATATGTTGTGGGAGATACTACATTCTCTTTCCTACCTTGATTTTCAGTAAGCAGAGGAGCCAGATGAGGGATGCCGAGTAAAGGATTTTATGTGTTAACTAGTCTGCACACGGGAGGGTTGTCGAAGCTTAAATGTACATAAAACCCAGGAATACTAAGCAGAATAAGATACTTTCAGCCCAGACAAACCCAAATCTCTGTGTCCAAGAGCTAAACATCCTCAGGGTGCTCGGGTGGGGGCTCTTCTGCAACAGTCACACAATCAAGAGGAGTTGTCCAAGCGATGCAACCCTTCCCTTGCCCAGAGTCTCCCAGCAAATGAAGGTTTTGCAATATTTTGTACTGTATTAAATTTTAAATGAATTTACAGCAAAAATAAAGAAGGTGCATTGACAATCTGTTCCTGCCCTTCGCTTTGCAATGTTTTCTGTATTCACTGTTTTGTCTTTCACAGCTTCATTGCACCGATCAGCCTGCATGAGGTATCCAGTAGCTGCAATGGAAAAATAATACAGCGCTCTGACTTCAAACTGTCTCCCATATAATTCAGAGCCAAACTGCAGCACCTCATAGAGAATTTAAAATTATCTTCCTAACTGCAGTGCCTTGTACCCTAAAAACGTCAACCATAATCAAGATAAAAGATAACTGAAGCAGCACACGGAGGATTTGTGTGTAATGTATCTTATAAATTAAGAAAAAGCTTTTGAACTTCCGTTATTCATCAAAAAGAAATGTCTTTGGATTACTTCATATTCTGGATTAGAAAGATATTAGATGATATTATGAAAAACCTAGATAATATTTTTTACTGTTTTGGTTTTATGACATCAAAGCAGTGCTTTCTATCAAATGATCACAATCCTTTCAGCTAATTAGAGGATCAAAAATTTTATTAAAGAAAAATAATAAAAAAATGTATGGACATCACTTTCACATTATTTTGTGCTTACTTTACATAGCAGTTCTAGATTAATATAAAATGACAACAAAAGGGGTCAAGCTCAGTTTTATGCCTCACTGTATGGGAGACAAAGACCAGACCCAAAGTTTCTGGTGTCTTCGCTTTTGATGTGCATATTTGAGCAAGACTTTACCCATGACATTCTTGCAATATAGATGCCTTTTATCACGGATAGCACATAAAGTCCAACACTGAACACAGCTGATGGCACGGAAAATAAACCTGTGCTATGTCAGGAAGATATCCCCATGTTGAATACCATGTCCATTTTTGTCATGACACATTCAACGCAGAGGAAAGAGAAGATATTCTGAAAGAAGTAAGAAGAACGGAAATTTCCATACATAGTTTGAAGAAACTGAAATTGCTAACTCTATAGAATAAACAAGGAAGGCATAAGCTCTACAAGATAAAGGAGAGGAAACAGAAAAAAGGAAAAGCATGCTTTCACCCTTTCATTTCTCCAAAACAACAAGGAAACCAATGAAATCTAGAAGAAAGCTGTTTAAAAGTGGATAAAAATATTTTTCCTAATGAAATCTGAATTAACACGTGGAACTCCGTGCCACTGGATGTAACAGAAGACAAGAACCTCCTTCTCTTCCTGCTGGATGTTATAATAGCTGCTCAAAAGATGAAATACTTAACAAAGATAACTGGCATGTCCTGGGGCACTAAGATAAAGTTGGTTTGGTTTTTTTTTTAAATGCATTCACTTAATCCCAGGGTAATAAAAATCAATGGGGATTTTGCTGTTGGTTTTATGTGGCTCAGAATGTCAGCTGAAACTTTCAGCATAAGATATAAGCCCTTTAGCCTCAGATATCAACACACCGCTAACTCCTGTGGGCTGGGAAGAAACCTTTGCCTGTTTGCAACTTGTATTAGAGCTGATTTCTTCAAACCATTTGACATCCTTATGTGACTCAACTAATATTGGAGAAAAAAAATAGACTGGTTGGAGCACAGGCCTGAGAGAGAAGGAGAATTTTAAGTCAAAGATTAAGTATTTATCCTGTAAGATAAATTTACACAGCAAGGCAAATGTTTAAACTCACAACAAAATAAACTTAATTCACTTAAAATATACAAGAGCCTTAACAACACTGACTGATCTAAGGAGGATTCATTTAAAACATTTTTGTAACTGCTTAAGGGCTTCTGAAGTAATGTTCTCTACCAAACTGACCCAGAGTGGTATTAAGTAATTACGCTGCAGTAATTAAAATACTAGTACTTTTAAACGGATTAATTTATGGACCTTTTCAGGAATTTAATGAAAACAACCTCTTTAAAACCAATGCAAAAGTCACAGTGACCAACTATATTGAGCAGATGACTATTACACCTCCTTTTACAGTTGTTCAAGCCACCTTCCTTCCAGTGAAAGAGTGAAGTTCCTATTTCTTCACAGACCAAGAGAAAATAAATTCAAATGCATTAATCTGCATTTCTACTGCTTCTATTTATTTTCCAACTGTAGGGTGGCATTCTAAGTTTATGTTCTCTTTACCCCATGATTTCTAACATGCATAACTTGTCAACTGAATGAGCGACATCACTCAAATTTAGCATCTCCAACATAAAGTTAATGCCTGAATGCTTATTACTTTAAATTATTGGCACATTGTAGAAGTGTGAATGTTTCCTATATGTTAGGAGGCAGCCTTCCGCACTGCAAGGTCAGCCCACAGGATTTAACTATGAGAGAGTAGTTAACATGGAAAGCTTGACCATTTAACATGGAGAGTTTGGTCAACAAGAACTGGCCGTCATGTATAGACAGGTAGAAAGTCTTGCCTTGACATGCTTTTAAATTCCAAATCAGTCCAAAGTTCCTTGGAGTTCGAAAAATATAGTTACAAAATGGAAGACTCGGTGAGTGGGGAAATAAAATTACAAATTAACATGGTACTCTTTTCCATCATTGTTTTCTGTTTTTCATGTTAAAGCTTTATTTTACCTCCCCCCCATCCCATGTAGAAGTTCGCTCTTTTGCTGGCAAGCCAGTTTACCTGAGGGAGTATTCTGGCAAAATAAATAAACAGATTCATTTTATAATTCTGTGCATCTCTCAGAAATGCTTGTATTTATTTTGCAGAATCAGTAAAAGATATCTGTGTAAAGGTAATTATCCATGGACTTCACTGTTGTAGATGCTGAACAAATGCACAGAAAAGACGGTCGCTACTTCAACAGCGTATCATTTTAATAGACAGAGAAGTACTACAGTCCCCATTCAACATGTGAAAAAATGAGAGACAGGGACACCAGAGACAAGACTCAGTTGCCCAAACATAGGCACCTAGAGCTATTTTAAGGCCCTTCATGCGTCTAAAACATCTGGCTGATATGATACAGGGAGACCTGGGCTCTCAGAGAGTAGCATCTAGAGGCCACATACATTTTACACTATTCACCTGATGTGCTCTAGGAAACTACGTTTAAGCAGGCAAATCCTATTTTAAGTGTCACACAGGAAGACTGGCAAACCCAGTCTTGACCGTGAGTCAGACTTGGGTAGCTTGAGATCTTTTCCAATGCCTTAACCATAAAATCATCCCTA
Organism: Burhinus bistriatus; assembly: GCA_013397275.1. Taxonomy (NCBI): domain Eukaryota; kingdom Metazoa; phylum Chordata; class Aves; order Charadriiformes; family Burhinidae; genus Burhinus; species Burhinus bistriatus. The sequence continues at coordinate 398,572 of VYXH01008235.1, forward strand.
CCATAACTATAATTTCACATCAGGTAGACTACTATAAGCTTGTGAAGACTGGGGGAGAAGAGATACAAAATGTGCATTGTCCTGCCATGAACTGTGTGTCTAACTGATCCGTTTACTTACAGAGTCATGGTCAGCTTCAACATGATACTTACCTGAAATCATATTTCCTTCTGCAAAGGAAGACCTATGGCTACTGTAAAATCCCTTTTGCTGAGATAATAAAGAAAAATAGTTCTTGTATGTATCTTGCTTTGTATATGTACCATTGTATGTTGCCAATGTACATTGGTAGGATTCAATCCTGGCTCAGGATTGTACAGGACTTTCTGTGGTCTTTTGTAGATCTATGGTTCCAAAGGCATGATTCAGTCTGCCTTAGAGAGCTGCCCAGTAGACTCACCCGAGAGATCCAAGTACCAATAAAGACGTAAAAGTAGATAAAATCTGCCTAACTTCAGGGGCTTATTCTCCAGCAGTTTTTATGATGTGCTGGGTGCTCCCAAGTCCAAATAAAGGCAATCAATGCAGTTCATATAAGTAAGGTGCCTATCACTTCCACTGAGTATAAACAGCCAACAAACAGCCAATGTCAGATGCCTTCATCCACTCAAGATCTGGTCCATTAGCTCTTTGAGGTTAAAGGATACATGCATTTAAATTAGATCATCAGTAGATTAATATGGGAATAAAAAAATAAAAGGTATGGTGAAAACAGTCTTGGAGAAGAGAACACCCTCCCTCCCAGCCTACTGATAAGCCAGGACCTGGCTTCCTCATGCGCATCCTTCAATGTGTCCAAAAAAAGCCCTCTCCTCCTGCTGCAGGGTGGCACAGCCCCAAAAGAAGAGTGTAGTATATGTTTGATGACTTTTGCCTTGATGCTCTTGCTCATTGTCCTAACAACACCGAAGTCCTCAGGCTCTTCTACCTAAACCCCAATCACATCAAATTTCTTAAGCAGCAGCCACCCATTTCACCAAACGAGCCCTATGAGTATATACGTGGGCAAATGAAGTTAATCATTTGAGATAAATCCAGACTTCTGTAAGGTTAGGCAGTCCTTGAATGGTGCAGGCCTGCATCACTCTGGGATATAAATGGGGATTCAATTGCCTGAAACCAACCTACATGCAATTTAAGGTTCCTACCTCCTTTCTGTCAATTATCTCTTCGATCAAGAATGCATGTGAATGTTGTATTGGGTTTACATGGCAAGGTTTTGCTGGGGGGGGAACTGCAGGGGTGGCTTCTGTGAGAAGATGCCAGGAGCTGTCCCCATGTCTGATAAAGCCAATGCCAGCCAGCTCCAAGACAGACCCACCACTGGCCAAAGCTGAGCCCATCAGCGATGGTGGTCAGGGGTCTGTGACAACATATCTATAAAAGGGTAAAGATGCTGTGCAACAGTTGTGAGAGAGGAATGAGAAAATGCGAGAGAAACAACCCTGCAGACACCAAGGTCAGTGAAGAAGTAGGGGAGGAGGTGCTCCAGGCACCGTAACAGAGATTCCCCTGCAGCCCTTGGAGAAGACCATGGCGAGGTACGCTGTCCCCCTGCAGCCCATGGAGGTCCACAGTGGAGCAGATATCCACCTGCAGCCTGTGGAGGACGCCACACTGGAGCAGGTGATTGTGGCCTGAAGGAAGCTACAGCCTGTGGAGAGCCCATGCTGGAGCAGGCTTGCTGGCAGGACTTGTGGTCCATGGGGGACCCACGCTGGAGCAGTCTGTTCCTGAAGGGCTGCACTCTGTGAAAGGACCCACGCTGGAGCAGTTTGTGAAGAACTGCAGCCCGTGGGAAGGACTCATGTTGGAGAAGTTCATGCAGAACTGTGTCTTGTGGGAGGGACCCCACGGAGCAGGGGAAGAGTGTGAGGAGTCCTCCCCCTGAGGAGGAAGGAGCAGCAGAGACAACGTGTGATGAACTGACCACAACCCCCATTCCCCATCCCCCTGCACCGCTCGGGGGGAGGAGGGAGAGAGAATTGGGAGTGAAGTTGAGCCTGGGAAGAAGGGAGGGGTGGGGGGGAAGGTGTTTTTAAGATTTAGTTTTTATTTCTCATTACCCTGCTCTGATTAATTGGCAACAAATTAATTTCCCCAAGTGAAATCTGTTAAGCCCGTGATGGTAACGGGTAAGTGATCTCCCTGTCCTTATCTCAACCCATGAGCCTTTTGTTGTATTTTCTCCCCAGGTCCTGGTGAGGGAGGGGAGTGATAGAGCGGCTTGGTGGACACCTGGCATCCAGCCAAGATCAACAACGGTCCCACAGTTTAAGCAAGGACTTGTTTAACAACTTTCCAGTGTAAGATACTTCCTTAAAATTTTTTAACATCTATCTATTCAGGGTTTTTTTGGGGGTCAATGATAGGAAAGTTTTGTGCTGAACTGTATACTAACTGTCTACATGTTTATATGGTGTTGCACATCACATAGGTCTGAAAGCCTCAGAAAAATACACAGATTTACCTTCCCAATATGTCCAGGAAGTAGAAAAGAATTACCACTTTATTTATATGCTAAGTAACTGGTGGAGGGCTGTAACCGAGTCACAGCATGTAACCTGGGTTTGGGAATGTCAGATCATGAACACAAGTTGAGCATGATCAAGCTCTTCCTGGAAAGGTGCACACAGAAAGAGCTCTCCCTTCTCCCCTTCATGCTTAGTGCTCTCTAATTCCATCCAAATATTCTGGAGATAGCCCTTCTCAAGCCAGTTTTTTTTCCCTACTGCCACATGAAACCCGGACTGTGAAAATGAAAAACTGCAGAGAGAGAAAGATTTCCTGCTGTTCTCCAAGTTAAGACTTGTCCTTACTACTACACAGAATTAGCATGCCCATCCTTGTCCATGCAGCATCTTGAAGCAGATATGATAATTGTGTTTTTACTTTGTGATATCAAAGAAATCTGACAGGCATTGTACTGGAAAGGTCTTGGCATTTTGCAGTTATCATTCTCACATCAACTGCAGGAAAAAAAATGTATGATCAATTCAAAATCAGTTCTAAAGCTTGTTGCTGATTGACTATGCATTATTTAATGAATACTCTGCCAATTTCTTCTTTTGAACCTCATAAAATGCAAACTTTGATGTTGAAATAGTTTCCATTAATGCATTCTGTCACGAGTGTTGTTCTTAATGCATATGACATGATTACGCCAACTCTTATCAGTTCTTCAAAAAGATTAATAAAACTATAAACTGCTCCTCACCAGTGAGCTTACATAATAAGAGCTAGTATTTTAATTAGGCTTTTCTTGTTGCCATTTAAATATAGCTTGATAGCAGGTGGAAAAAAAGAAGTAAGACAAAAAACTTCAAAATATTTTAATTCTCTACATCAAATGGTTCATGCTTGCAATTTAGGAAAGAGACAGATAACAATTATGATGGAAGAGTGAGATAAAGAATTTTTAAACCAACATTTTTTCTTTACAAAACCAAAATGTCATTATTAAAACTGGTGATGAACCAATGAAACTCTTCCACACAATCAACACATTGCAAAGAATCACATCTTGATAAATTATTGACAGAAAAGGCTACAGTTTCAGTTTTTCATACAAGGGTTTAGCTTTGCTTTAATTCCAAGAAAGAAGCTAACTCCTTACCAAGCCAAGGATTTAGAGGACTTAGCAGTTTCTGAAGGTACACAAGAAATAGGTAAGATTTATTTTAATTCAGTTATGCCCTGCCCAGAGATGGGCAAGGGTGGCGTTTAGACCAAAGTGAGAACTATACCAGTTTTAAAATGATTATGCAGGAAGGTTTTCAGGTCAGAGAAGCTGAAACCACCCCAGGGGACCACTAAAACCAGCGAATACAGTAGTACAGATTGACGGACGTAAGAATCGTGCTGATCCATAAACACATCAAACCTGGTATTCGTGACTTCTCATTGGAGATCGAAAGCTTGTACACATCTGATATCAGTAGCGTAAGAGATTAACTCCACGGAAATCAACGCAATGAAAGGAAATGTAATTGATTCTGCAAAGGAAAACCATCAGAGTTTCTGTAAAAGACGAATGAAAAATCTGCTGTCTTCAAGTGGCTTTGATTATATATCTAGCAAAGGAAGTGTAGAAGAGTTGCCACTTGAAAATTGTGCAAATCTCCTGATTTTAGGCATATACCTTGGAAATTTCTAACATCCCTTGTAAAATAAACATTAAGAACCTAATTTTGCTTTCATTGCATGTAACCAACAAAGAGATTAAGAAGTCAGAGAGAATGGAAAAGCATCCCATCGTGTCTTCAAATAAAGAAATATTTTCTATTTCTGTGAACAGTGTCTAGGTCCCATTTAAGAGCTTCCGAGAGAGGATGTGGCTCTCCAGGACTGGGGGTGATGATTACCTTGCCTGCAGGAGGTTGGCATGGGTGGAGTAAGTAAAAGAGCAGTGGCAGAAGGTCAGAAGACTCTGCAACATCAGAGATGTCAAAAAGGATGTTGAAGGATCTTCCCTGAGACCCTGCATGAAAGGGAGGGCAGGCAGACTCTAAGCTGATTGCGCTGGTAAATGGAGACTCCTGTGAAGGCGAAGGCTGGAAGCTGGAGACTTCAGGGACCGTGAGGAAGGGTTCTGCTCTGCTGACAGATTCAGTGCCCCAGTTCTGGAGCTAGGAGCTCTGTCCTGCCTGGGTAGGAGAGCCTTAAACCCAGAACAATGCGGGAGGGAGATGATGGCCCACAGTCAGGCAAGGAAGTAGTACACCAGGCTGGCAAGAAAAGGGAGATGTGGGCAAGAGAGACTCTGGTGAACAGGGCTGAAAGAAGCCCACCTCAAACAACGCACAAAAATAAGGAGAAGCTGAACACATGACTCCATGCAGAAAGCTTTCATATTTTTCCTGGGAAACCATCACAGCTGGGGGCCTTTCTCTGCCTGTACACTAACGCATGCAGCGTGGGGAATAAACAGGAGGAATTTATGTTTGTGTGCAGTTGTAGAGCTACAATCTTAATAGGATCACGGAGACGTGGTGGGACAGCTCATGCAACTGCAGTGCTTTGATGGATGGACACAGGCTCTTTAGGAAAGACAGGCCAGGACGCTGAGGAGCATGAGTTTCCCTTTATGAGAGAGAGCAGCAGAGATGCATGGAGCTCTGCCTGGTGATTGCATGAAGAGCCAGATGAGAGTTTATAGGTCAGGATTAGTGGGCAGACCAATGTGGGTGATGTTGTGGTGAGCGTTTGCTACCGACTGACTGGTCAGGAAGAGGTAGATGAGGCCTTCTTCATTTAACTGGAAGAAGCCTCACACTCAAATGCCGTGGTCCTCACGGGGGACCTTAAACATTATCTGCTGAAGGGACAACAACTTGGGCACATGCAAACAAGGAGGTCTGTGGACGCCATTGATGACAACGTCCTGACACAGGTGATTAAGGAGCTGATGAAGGGAGATGCTCTGCTGGACCTCACACTTTCAAACGAGGAGAAACTTCAGGGGAAGGAGAAAGCTGGGGGCAGTCTCAGCTGCACACACCATGAGGTGGTGAAGTTCAGGATCATGAGAGGAAATATCATAGCAAAAAGCATTAAGCCCTGGACTTCAGGAGAGCAGACTTTGGCCTGTTCAGGAACTTGCTTGGAAGAATCCCATGGGATACAGTCCGGGAGAGAAAAGAGGCCCAGGAAAGTTTTTGGATTTTCAAGTATCACCTCCTCCAAGCTTAAGAACGGTCCATCCTGTTGTGTATGAAATCAAGCAAAGGAGGCAGGAGCCTGCGTGGATGAGCACATTGCTCCTGACACAACTCAAACATTACAAGGGAACGGACAAGAGGCAGATGCAGGGACAGGTGACCTGGGAGGAATATAGAGACATTGTTAGATTGTGCATGGATGGAGTTAGGAAAACCAAGCTCGTCTGGAGCTGAATTCAGTGAGGGACATGAAGGGCAATAAGAATGGCTTCTATAGGTACATCAGCAGCAAAAGAAAGTCCAGGGAAAATACGGATCTGTTGCAAGTAATATTATTTAGCTATTAAGCATGTTCTACAAACCCTATATATTGCATTTCCTTGTTAGGAACAGTTAAGGTTTTTCTAGGATTCTCATTCTTACTACATCACGTTTGTGGTGTGTCGACAGTATTCAGTAAAGTCTGGAGACCTTTTCTCCAAGAAATGTTAAGGCTCCCTTTGGAAAGCAGAAGAGTTTGTAAGATCCTGTGGTTTTAAGGTCTTTAGAGACAATCCAAATTTGGCAAAACCCATACTCAAGATAAAGTCCCATATAATGGACTATAGAAGTAATGACTGCATTCTATGATCTGGAGACACATTCCCAATTTTTTTTCCTTTTAAACTGGGCACAGAAGAGATTTTTTGTCTTGCCTCTCCCAGCTAAAATCCTTAAGTGCATTAATATTCTCCTCAGGTTTCTACAAGCTTCTCTCCATTTCTGACATTGCATCATTACAAACGGAATGCATTTCCATTTGTATTCTGGGAGCAGGCTAGTCCACAACATGTACGGATTCTGACCACACCTAGAATCTGCCAGAGTCCAGCCAAATAAGCAACTATCATGATTCTAGAGGTTTAAATATATATGTTTTGAGAAAAATATGCTGTCCTATTTTCTGTTCTTCAGGGAAGAAAAGAGGGTTTATTTCACCTCAACAAAGAGAACCATGTCTGCTTGGATTTCCTTGCCCTGGATTCTAATGGGGTTATTTTAATTTATAACTGCCTTGTTATATTAAAGAATATATCAGTAAATGTACCATTTAATATGAAACTCTGATTCTGCTTTTAAGTTCTGCTTGATGGATTATCTTGTATTCTGTAACCTAATATCATTGATGGTTATGTAGGGCATCACTATAAATTAGATTATTTAATGTGAGATGATACAGTGTTTCATTTTTAATATTTTATTGTATTATAGAATGAATATCTGGCTAAGGAGAGCACAGAGATTACTTGTCATCATAAAGAAATTGGCAACTGGGATTCAGGTTTCCTCCAGGTACACATCTGACCTTGGACAGTTAGCTAGTCGGTGTAGTATTCCTCTTTAATACAATGTTTAGTAACAGAAACCATCAACGTCTATTCCAGCAGCCGAAGAGTAGAGCTGATAGTATTGTTCCTGAGGCTTTCTCATGGCTCTGACAAATGGCAGTTTCTGGGGAAGGAGAAACCACCACCATAAACGAAGGTGAGCTACTCCACAGCCCCTTAGGCGGCACTGCTTAGTCCTGCCTGTGGCATCCTAACATCTGTCACTTAAACACACACTCGCTGATGACTGCTGCTATCTAAAGTAAAAGGTAACTATTTCCATGGCACAAAATAGCAGCTTTCCAAGAAAAACAGTTTTCATAAGCACTTATGTCAATGGACATCATCTACCAACCACGGTTTTGTAAGATGCCAGAAACCCTCATGCACAGATCTAAAGTAGATACTTCTACCTGTTAGATCTCTGAAATGAAAAACGCCCTTAACAAAAGATACATGTTCAATATCCACAAAGCACAACTGAAATTAAAGGAATATCAACATTTTAGATCTCTCTAATAGGAGGGAATTATTGTCAGTGGAACTGACCCTAGCATCGTGTGTTGTACTGTTAGGAATTTTGCATGTGGTGCGACTGTATTAGCATATAACAAAATGTGGTAACATGTAAAGGAAGAGAATTGAGTACTTGCCCTATAGTACAACAAGATGGTGAATCGCTCTAAGCTAGCAAGTCCATCAACGCATGCATTTCTTGCAGGTACATACTCAGTTTCCTTAATGCAGAGTGTGAATGTCTGCAACATTTAATATATTAATTCTGTAAGGCCACTGTAAGGTAGAAATATAGTGTCATCTTCATGCTGTAACTTAACCAGGAAAACAAAGTGACATATGAAGGCACAGAGGAAGCCTATGGCAGTGTCTCACGTCCAGGGGTGATGCCCTAAACACTACGTCATCCTATGCCTCATGTTTGGATGTAAGGGCAGTAACTTTTTTTCTGATTTATTGGTAAAACTTCTGTGGCAAATAATCAATTTCATTTTTTTCTTTGAAATCTTTCATGCCCACAAAAAGAGCAACAACTTATTCACAATGAAATCACCTATAACTTCGTTCAGTAACATTTACTGCAGCATCTTCAATTATCTCAATTATCTTACTCTTTTGCCACTGACGAAAATGCAGTATCAAGAATGCTGAGATGGGAGGGACACAACCGTTCTCAGCAGAGCTCGTAACACTGACTGTGCCAAAGCTTCCCTTCGGTGAACGAGGACCGAACACAGCAGCCCACTGATGCCAAAGGAAATGACAAGGATGTGCAAAAATAAAATCAGGACACTACTGCCACTGTAACCAAAGAGCAGAGCATCAAAGGAAAGAAGAAACACAACATATTTCCAGTGGAATTCTTTGAATAAAATGGGGTGAAAAAGGAAGGGGAATCCCTGACCAAAGTAACCTGTCCAGGTATTCAGCGTACGTGTAATATATCTTCCTAGGGTTTCCCTAAAAAAGTCACATCCTGACACTGAAAAAGGGGATGCGGGGAGAGAGCACATAATTATTCTGAAAGTCTTGTTTTCCCAGAATGCAGGGACCAGGTAGGAAGCTGTTCGAATATCCCTCACCATGCTTAAATAAGGCTTATATAGACATTAGGGCGAGGGTGGGGCTTTTCTTCCTTGCAACTAGCATGGTAACCAAGCCAGAATAATTACATACAGCAGACCACAGCTAAATATTCATTCCGATGTCATTGCAAAAAGAAAAGGTGAGAGAACAGCAGCTTGAAAACAATGATGTAAAAATCTATGAAATAATGGTGGAGACAAATAGACCTACAGCAATTATACACAGAGCAGTTCAAAAGCCCTGCTGGATTAGGAACTACAGCAGATGATCCAGTACCTCCTCTGGAAATGGTCCTCCTCACTTGATATCTGTGCAGCCCTTCTGCCTGGAACTAAGCTGGCGTGACAGGCACAAATTCAGGCAAGGAAAAACCTGCTAATTAGAGGAGTCACTCCAGTTTAGTTCCAGGTGTCAACACTTAACCAGCTTTTTACATCCAGATACCTTAGTTAGCAAGACATTTTGCTACAGTGCTAAAAAAAAAAAGGATAACAACAAATGAGATGGATAGGTTCTGGCCCCGTGCAGCAGGATCTATCATTCAAATGTTTTATATATGAATGAAATCCAGTATTTCTCTAAATTGTATTGCACTTTTTAGACAGTAATATCTATGACAATATCTGTTTGCTAGCATTAGCATTCATCGTTTGAGGGCACCTGCAAACATCTAACACGGTAGGGGCTGAAAGACTTACTCCTCCTATTTTTCCTGGCATTTGCACTTCACAGAAATAGAGATTTCTTAATGCAACTTCTGCACCTGCTGTGAAACTTCTGTTACTTTAGAACCAACTATACACTTGATTGCTGCATAATCTACAAGAATAAAAGCTAATTCCTTCTCCAGAAGAGCTGAAAATGGAAAAGGTCTATTGAGGATGAATGCAGGAGAAACCCGTTTTGACCATTCTGGGGGGTTGCAGTAAGCGCAAGGGCACACAAAACTTCCAGCAACTATAATCCTCTTCCTGTATGTTTTTAGTACTTTAAAGAAACAGTGGAAACAGCAGAAGACTGACCGGCCAGGAGAACCTCAAAAAAATGTTTCTTATTGCTGAAGAATAAATACTGTGATCTATGACAGAGCTTTTTTTGAATTATAACTGCTGCCTCTAAAGTTGTGCAGAACTGCTTCCCCCAGCATCTGATGTGTCACCGTTACCATTAGTATCTGTCAGGGCTGTTACAGATTCTGATTAAAAAAAAGGGAAAATAGCAGCACAGCAGAACTTCTTCTGCTTTTGAAATTGGAGTTTAACAACTCCTGTGAACTGTACTGTAGTGCTGTCAACGCAGGCAAATATTCACTGCACATTGTTCGAGCAGTGCTACTGCCTGCTCCTTCCTTTTGACAATAGAGCCCACGTATAGACCTAGCTTGGCCTTAAAGCAAGTATTTTGAACTTGGATGTGCTCATTTTGGGATAAGCCAGATAAAAGCATCCCAAAAACTTCAGTCTTTTTGGATTCCTTGAGCACTTCAGCTACAGATACGCACTAGGCAGTGTCTCGCTCCTGGAGCACTCCCTGACTTCAGCCATGCTGCCAAGCGAACCAGCAAAGGAAACCTCTTCACACCGTCCTTTTTTTATTTTTTTATATTTTTTTTTTGTAAATAGAGGTGTCCAAGCCTGTGAGCCACACAGGTTTTATGAAAACTGAGTTCAGGGTCATAGTAACTACTAATTTTTGCCTAGATACTATTGGGGCAAATGTACCACGGAAACCTCTCGTGAGCCGTCTGCATGTGGGCACAGCCTCACTCTAAAAGAGGTAACGTGATGAAACTGGTAAAATATTCCAATGAGATCAATTAACAGAAGCTTTTTTTGTGGCAGAATTGAAATTCCCAAAGCGGGTAGCTGTTGAGTCATAAATGGCAAGATCAGAAAAAGAGAGGAAATCTAAGGAGTGAAGATTTTTACAAAGATAAGCATACACAGATCAGGGCAAAGGTACAGCCTAACACTTTTTCGCAGTCCTATCGTGCCACCAACATCCTCATATTGCTAGTAAGTATCACGCAAACGGAGGATAACACAGCCTATTCACTGAAAACCACCAAGCACCATGCGGAAGGCCAGTGGGCTGACATTGTCGAATACTAAAGGGGACTTTGCGCTGTTGGGTGCACCACAGAAAGGATGGATTTTTTTCATAGACGTTTTGCATAGTCATTTACACCCACAAGAAATGAACATATCACACTGTTATTCCAATTTAACAGTGTTTTTCACTCATTCTACAAAGGCATGAACGATGGCTCATGTCATAGGCCAAAGGAGAGGAATGAGCCCTTCAGTGACAGCCACATTCAGGAAACGCGTTCCCTCTTGCGCTGAAGTGAGCGGCTCCCTTTCTGTTGACTCAGGAGCTCCTACTGGTGAGGACCCAATTCTTCCAACAGCTTTGGAAGACTTAATTTGTTAAGACTTTGGCTGTGATCTGAGAAAGGCTGAAGCATTTTTCTGAGGTGCCAGAAGTGAGGGCTTTTTTGCATTCTGATCTTCTGACATGGATTTTCTCAGATCTAATATCTGCCATTATTTATACAGCTCTGCTGGCATGCGTGGCATTCTGCAGGCTAGTAAGAAGTCAAGAACCATGCTCTGAGGAATTCATCATCTAAAAATTGGCATATAATTTAATGAGCAAGGACAAAAGAAAACAAGATAAATAGAAAATTGCTCCTGGGAAAGTTCCATTTTTTATTTTTAGTCGCAAAGAATGCAGATCATTCAGTCTGCTTCTGTTTCAGATTTATTTCTTTTTTGAATGATTAGACATGCAAGAGAGAAAGAGGTCAGACACAGTGACCAAAGGAGGGATGAAATAGAAGCTACAAAGGGAATAAAAAATTTCGGAACCAAACCCTCTTACTCTCCTGCCCAGCCTCTCCTTTGTGTTGCCAAAGAAGAACAAACCAGGAGATTTCAAGGGGAAAGCTTTTTCTTTCCTGAAAACTGGGGTATCTTCAAGGTGATGCAAAACCCACCCACCCTTTGCTCCCACCTTTCCTGGGAGGTGCATCATGAAGCAGGGCTGCAGGCTGTGCACAGAGGGGGCTGCTGTGAGCAGCACCGAAGCTGGCACAGGCTCACGTACCTTAGCGCACTTGTAGGACCACCCTCCAGTACTCCAACAAGCGTTTGTCCCTGGAACCATCTAGAACCACGGTAGCTGATACCTAGTTCCCATCACATTACCCCTTTCCATCCCACTTGCCATTTTTCCTTTCTCCTGCAACACAACCTGGCCTACATTTAGCAAACACATTCACACTATCAAGTTTAAATAGATTTTAATTTTTCTTCTGCTTCTGCACTCAACGTTGTCTCCACAGAAGGAGACAAGAATTTCACTGGCAATTATGTTCTGAGTAACTCAAGTAGTCCTGAAATATAGAACAGTGAACATTGTATATTTTCTCTATCTCATTTATGCTTGTAGATTTTTTTTAAAAAAAGCTTTTTTCTCTGGCAATTCTCTGCTGATCATTAGCTATAAAGAGATCATATTGACGCATGTAAAAGCCTGCTTATTTTATAAACTACAGCTATAATTTTATTTTAAGGTAAATGACTGGCAAGGAAAAGAGCAAAAAGGCATATATGCTAGAGGTATGCAAGATAATGCTTAAACTACCTGAGAGGTTCTCCTCACCCCCCCTGATTCCAAATGCAAGAACAGGGAATACAGCTGAATTGCAGGCCAACAGATTTACACACTTGGAAGCCAAAAAAAAAAAAAAAAAGAAACAAAAAAAGAAACATACAGAACAAATCCTGTGTTGCAAGATACTTCCAAGATTCATATAGAATTCAACAGGAATATCTGAAGTTACTTAAAAAAAAATCTGCCATGTGTCCCACAGAAAGAACATGTACTAAACTTGATGTCTTAGAGAATTCTTAGGGAATTAAGTTTTCACTGTTCATTTCTTAATAAAAATTAGTGGAAAGTGGTATCAATTATTTCAGCATTAAAGGAGAAAGCTGGGACTGAAGAAGACTTTTCTTCTGGACTGTATATACTGTCCTGTTGTACATATAATTTGTCCATTTGATATGAGTATTTTGCTTTCTGTATAGTTATGTTACTTCCGTGGAGAAGGCAATGGAGTAAGTAAATTGGTTGTCTTGACTTTGGTATGAAAAAAGTTAAATCTTCTTTCCAAGGTGGAAGTTAAGTACACCCGTTCAGCTTGGTAAAACTAACATGAATGTGAACCAACAGCATGCTGTGACTCAAGGTGCTGAAGGCACACAAGTTCACAGCAAAACTATATTAAAGAAAGGAAGATTGACTCGTGAAATGGAGAAAATCATTAATGCAACTCAATATTAGCTTTCAATTAGCAGATGTCGCTTTCGCTATACATCATGAAGCTCAGTTTGTTAGAATTAAAATAGAAAGAGCTAGGGAACAGTGAATAAAAAATTGCTGGTCTGGTTTTGCTTTCTTTGCCACATCCTAAAGGTAGTCTCCAGTTTTGAATATAATGTGTTATCAACTGATTGTACATTATCATCAGCTGGCCAGAAGCCTGATGACGAGATCACATCGGTCTTCATCAATTAATATAAAAAAAGAGTTTGATTACGATCAGACCCCGGTCTCTGAATTGGTACAAACTGCTCAGCAGTGACCTGTTGGGCAGCAGACTAGGGAACTTGAAATGGCACGTTAGAGGATGAAAGTGGGGCGTGTGCCTGTGTGCAATGAAAAAAATGAGCTTCTCAGAAGTCATTTTGCATAGAGGTAAAGCCTGCTGCATCTCCACTCCTATCAGATTTGAGGTCGATGACTCTCTCAAACCTGATTTTCCTGATGGAGCAGAGGACAGACTTTCCTGTTCCTGTATCTGTTATGTTTTCCCCAACCTGATTTGCAGACTGGCAATTATAATGTCTCCTATTGCTGTTTTTTAAATCACAAAATTTGAAAACAATCTAGTTAAGGACACAGACAAAAAATCCCCAAGAGAAGACTGGGGACAGGAGACATATTCCAGGTTTTTTCAGATAATGAGCTTTTAAAGCTTATTTCTTGGTATAAAAATTCCATATCAAAAAAAGAAGTTGCCACTTTTTCTTTTCTTGTTATAGTAGAAAGAGAGTGTTTGGAATATGCAAAACCTTAATATTGGATCTGCACCAGGAAACGGAGCCAGGGGATCTGGCCAGGAAATACGTGCTCTGAAAAATGAGCACATCCAAGATGGCAGTGGCTGAGGGACAAAACACTGGAGATTTCAGGACTGTTGCAGTATGAAAGGCTCCATGAAACGCAATGAATCCCTGTCAAGCGTTTTTTATAAGAGCCAGCTCTGAAAACTTTCCAGAATACAACTCTACTTTTGTCTGTTTTGCAAACAACTACAGGGCAAATTCAGGGCAAATCTGTTCTAGAGAGATGCATCCTCCAAAGAGGGCTGCTAATATTAAAATATCCCTAGTGCCAAGTTTGCAAGTCTGAAGATGCCCTTGTGAAGCAACGATATGCTAACTAAATCATACTGTCTATTACGTTTATAATCTGTCCTGTGTCCAACATTGGGAGAAGCAAAAAGAGCTTCCATAAAGTGTTCTTTCTCTGCATTTTTAGACACAATTACTTTGCAGTAAATGTATATATTGGGGACTTTTACAAATAAATTACATGATAAAACAACCCCCATAAAGATGCTAGAAGCTACCACACAGGTTCCAAGAAACTAGTCAATAAAGAATTATTTTTTCTTTACTACCAAACAATAGCAGCATGGTCTCTAAATTCTTTTGCACACTTGTTCTTTCTCTTACCAGCTGTTGCCCTTTTGGACCCCAACCAGCATACTGAAGCTTTGCATTGCTGACCTCAGGGGGATACAAATTCTGGGGATCCCTGCAAAAAGAGAAAAATAAGATTTCAGCTTCAGAAATGTCCTTATTTAAGCTGGTGAACACCTGCTTTGGAAATCCACCATGACCTCGTAAGGTATCTTTCAGCTGGAATCATCTAATATTTAGTGCCAGATTTCAGTAGATTTTTTACTGTAAGGTAAGCACTATACCACTAGCAAGCACGGTAAGATCAAGTACTTAACTGACAATTTCTGTTTCTTATTAATATGAAGTTAAACACATTAGTTCCACTGCTGACTTGCCTAAGCCTAAGCCTTAGTCAAGGGATGGCACACAAAGTAATTGTATTTATCAACACTGATGATGTCCACAAAGGATAAACAATAATTATATTTTTGAATCATACTGCCACAAGAAAAATATAATTTCATCTTCTTCACCCCATGGCTTTTCTGCCTAATAATTTTCCTTTGAACATGACAGCAGAAAAGTTTAGCAACTGTATAACAACTGATATGCAGCCTGGCTTCGAAGGGAAAATCTCCTATTAATACCAAATATCCAATTTTTTTTTAGAAAATAAAATCAAAATGCTTTTCTTGTTCTTTCATCCATTACCTTCATCTTGTAGCAGAACATCAGTGAGACATAGCAAATGCAATAGAGAAAAAGGTGGCTTTTTTGGTAAATGTCAGAGCAGCATAATGTCATTTTATCACAGCACAGACAGCATAGCCTTGACCGTATTTATACTCAGCACAAATAATTACATTACGTATTCTGAAGTCACATTGCTACAACTCTGTGTAGAGTAATATTCTACAAACAAGAACACTAATAAAGTCTGTATTCAGTATGCCTCATTAGCAGATCTCAAACTGCTTTAAAAAGTGAGGGTATTACCATCACTGGTCTACAGATGGGAATAACAAGGTAATTCGAGGCCAACATCACCCAAAACCAGAGAAAAGAGCCAAAGCCTGCCTAGCCTTTAAGCAAACGGCCTTCTCTTCTTGTACAGAGTTTATTTCTTCATTAAAGGCAATGTTTTCCAGACCATATTTCCAAAACAGAACAAAACCGAATGCAATAATTAGACACTAACTGAATTCTCTTTATTGCCTGTTTTGTGATCTGGTGCCGTACCACAGTTGTGCTCCAGCTCTGCCCTTTCAGGCAAGATCTCCCTTGGCTGCATATTCCTGCTCCACTGGGGCTGTTGTAGCAAGTCCAAAGACAGCAGGAAGAGGAACATTTAGAAACTGATTTGGTGCAGTCTTTCCAATCTGAAAAAACCCCCCAGCTTTTCCTGTGAACTTCTGCTCAAAGGCCAGCCACAATCAGGGCAGACCCTAGATGAGGACACTAATGCCTACAGTTTCCCCCTTCCACAACTCCTGCCGTTGGAACAGCAACTTCTGCTCTCCTGCTAGAAGGTGTGTATCAGCGGTTATAAACCATAACCCATGATGTCCGCAGGGCCCCTGGGAAGAGCTCCGTGGAGCCGATTAAACATTAAAGTGCTCAAGATGACAGGTTTGATGCAGATGGGCTCCATTAGGAATGTGGAGGGGCAAGAGTGGTTTGTTGAGGCACTGACCCTTCAGGTGTGAGCGTACTGCAGGGTGCCCAGATAGCTTTTGGCTCTGTAGGCAAAGTGTCATCCACAACTGCTGGTGGTGCAGTAAAATTATATCTTTTCTTCTCATGGTTTTTAACCAGCAGGTATCTTTTTGGGTAATCTAAGGTTATTTTTGTCAGGTATGGATAAGAGAACAGGTAACTGTCATACTGAACTCCTACTAAATAGCAGCCACAAAATTCCCATTCCAGTAAGAAGAATAGTCATACAACTTCTTTGGGATCTTTGCAAGCTTGTATGCATTAGCTACTTAAGTTTAAAGTCAGCTATTTCTGTTAAGACTCAATCTCTTTGGTTAGCTATCTTGATTATCTCAACAGAGAGTAACCTCTGAGTGCAGGAGGAGGAGAGAAAACTAGTGAATCAAATGAAAACCTCTTATGAGAGGAAAAAAAAGTGCTTGTCAAATGAATTACCTAGTTCTTGGGGGTTTTTACTCATGTGAGAAAAGGAGCATGATATTATAAATAGAGGGGGAAATACCGTCCCCAAACAAACAGATTATACAATTGCAAGAATTTAAACCTGTAATGCTTCAGATAACACAGGTGGAGCTAAGGGACAGACATACCAATTACAGCCAATAATTCAGACCAGAGTCCAGACAAGTCCTGTCAGTTCTGCTCACTGCATCATCTTTTAGAAGAGGAAAACTCTAATGCAAAGAGAAATGCTGCATAAACCAGCTTTGGTAGCTGATAAGGCAGAAGGAAAAGCCCTCCATTTGGTCTACCAGCAAAGAGTTCTGCTGCAGACTAAAAAGCAAAGTCATCTTCCCTTTCTCTGATATGGCTGAGGAAAAATAGAATTGCATCTCCTGAGTTCCTTCTCAGGAATATTCCTTCTCAGAATTGTTCAGAATGGCTGGGAAATTTCTTTTGTAGCAAAATCTTGTTTGTTTGCCTTGAAAGCTTTTGATAAATATACGGATAGAAAGGCTGACCGATGGAATTGCATATTGTCTGGAGGCACCTGATTTACAAACCTAGTTACCATAAACTGCCTCTATATTCAGCACATAACAGCATGCCTGTCCAGGTTGTGATGTAGACCACTGAAGACAGGGGGTAGCTAGGCATCCATCTTCATGTTCGCAGTTATTCTTTTCTACCATGGGCTGTGAAAGCAGTCTAAGATCCTAGTTTCACCCCAGTAACACTCCTGAGAGATGGAAATTTTCCTCTTGGTGGATTTTGGCTTGTTCCTCCTCTCTTCTGAGGAGAATCAAAGTAGAGTACCAAAATTCATTCCCTCATCTGCAGGAAACTTCATCTGTTGTTTCACCTCAGTGGCCAGTCCAGCCTAAACCATGACAAAGGGGATCGAGAAGACATCTCTCCTTGCCAAGCCTGATCTAGCTGGCTTCAGAGAAACTGTAGGAATGAGCTGGAGATGTGTTATATAGCAGTGGCCAGGGCAGACCGGGTGGTCAGCAAGCCTGAAGGTGGCATGAAAATGGAGTTCACCAACTTGTGAACCCTACCATGAAAGACCAAATTCCCACACACTTACTCAGGCTATCTTGGGTGCATGGTCTGTGGTGGAATACACATGGACACACCCTCCCTGGCAGCCCCAAGCAACCCCATTACAAACCCATTATATTACCTATAGAGGGAGGAGAAGGAATTGTATACACATCATCTCCAGGCCGGATGGCCACAACCCTCTCCAGGAAAGCTCTTTGTGATCCTCAAACTGAAAAACACGTTTCGAGAGTAGCTATCAAACATGTTTCAGATTACTTCATACTATTCTGGACCGTTAGTTCCCCTTGGTAAAAAATACCTTAAAGGAGTCAGACCAAATGCACATCGATATCCCAGGAGCGCTTGTCCATTTTCCAAGTGCTGCATAAATGGGACCTCATGCCGGTCAACTCCTTCTGGAAGGTATATTATTGCTGATAAGGTGTAGTCCTCCATAGCTACATCCTCGTCTCTCCTTCAAAACGGTCTGCTTCAAATTCTGTATTTTTTTCTTAAATCAATCAATAATATGGGTCATCTCAGCCTCTTCAAATTGCCGGTGCTCCTCACAGACCCTCATAATTAGGCCTTGGCTGGTTATGAGCCTTCCCCTTGTGAGCTCATTTGTCCAGGATGCTGGCTTGGAAATGGGGTATTCCAAAGGCAGCCTGTATATCTCCTATTACTGGTTTGCATGAAAAACGAGCTTCACTGCACCCTCATACTGTTCTCACTATTTTCCTTGTTTTCACCTTACAGAAAAGAACTTAAATCTTCATTTCCAGCCAAAGAAATGGCAAGGCCTCATTAAAGAGTTGCTGTTATTTCTTTCACCTCTTAAAATGATTGATTTTAAAGCCCGGGAAAGAAGGGAATAATGACATTGTTTAGGCCAGAGAGAAGATGGAGCAGGTGCTGTATAAACTCTTCCATGTTAACATGACATTGTCTGGAGCTGAGGTTGTTAAATTGCTCTAGACATGGGCATGATTTCTGCACAATGTCCATGAAACATTATGGAAGTAGTAAATTGTGACATTTGCTCATTTAGATGAAGATTTCTGCCAAAAAGTCTCCCTCAAAATTTCCGAATAAGGAAAATCCCTGAGTGCAATTAGCATGCCGTCTCCCAAAACATTTTCGCTTGTAATTTAGCTCAGAAGATATATGTAGAATAAATCAAACTAATAAATCATATCAGGTTGCCTTGTTTTCACCTTAAAAAATACCGTGATTAATGAGGAATTAGTTTTAAAGAGATTGTGTTGTTTTTGCTGAAATTTTTACATCTATGTGTTCCCTCTTCTGACATTTTCTCCTATTCTAAAGAAGACCAATTTCCCACAGAGACTGCACAGCACCAAGTCTCCCCTGAGTACAAACATGACAAACTGTTCTATATTAAGTTCTTCAAAAGCAACTTAAAAAACAATAGAAGATTTCCACTGTAATTGAGGGATAGGCTCATTTTACTTCAAGAATACTTCAAAAAGAATATTTTACAATGACAAACTGAAAAAGTCTGAAACTGAAAAAGGCAGTCTAAGTCTGGGGTATGGTATAGGCTGTTCTTCTAGGGTCTGTTTTCATAACTTTTAATTTTAATTTTAAATATAGAACAATAGGATTTGTATGGAAATTCTTTGCACATGCTGCCAATGTGAGCAAAAATGCAACAATTTGCACCAAAGGCTGCTCTGGCATGTCTGTCCTCTAAATAAATAACCAAAACTATGTATAAGAGCTGGAGTGAGTTCTTAAGAACAACATTGAACCCCCTTGCTTAACTATGCCATAACTTTGGAAAATATGGAAAGTATATTAAGATTTCAGTAGAATAAGCAAAGAGGTTGAAGAAATAAAGACAGTCAAAAAAAAAAAGTGTGGGGAAGGCAGAAATATCCCCTCTTGTTATTTGCATCAAGCCAGCACTGGATATTTTGAAAGACAACAGCCTTAAGCATATCAGCTCACAGCACTTTAAGTCTTTTTTGTGGTTAACTATAAAAAACTATCTATGTATCTAAAGTATCTGTCTCAGCATCAGAACTTGGTGTCTTCACATCTACTTGTAATAGCATAAAATTAGACAGCAGCTTAGACAGATTTCTTCTTCCTTAGAAAGATACAAAGAAAAAAGAGATATAAACCACCATGTAGAGAATAAATCTGGAAGGGTTATAAAGAGCTGGAAACTTCATAATATTTAAGAGTTTTTGATGCATGATGAGAAGAAAAGTGCACTTGAGAAAATTTGCAAAAAGAAGTAAAAGCATCTAAAACATATGTGTTCATAAATGTACAAAGAACCATAGATAAGGACTTGGAAAAGGAGGGGAAGATTTCCAAGAAGGAATGTCATTTCTTGAGAAGCAAAAAATGCATTCTTAAACAATTAAATGACTTGTTTACTTCAGGATTCACCAAGGAGAAGAGGAGACAGGTGCCATTAAGAAAATTGTTTCCCAGGAGATACACAGCCCTGCAGAGACTCATAGTGAGACAGAATAAAATATAATACAAATGGGAATCAAAAACTTGCCAGAACAGATAATCAAGAAATCAGACTGTCAGAAAATGCAACTAAAAGAATCCCCCTGGAATTCTAATAAAAGTGATTAAATAGATGGGGAAGGCTCTTCCATTCATCTAGGCTCGTCTGCTATTAAATATTTCATGCACATACGCACACGTACACATATTTTCCTTACAGCACTTTTCAGTGAACAAAAGTAGAAGGATGTAAGGAAAGCAATTTGAACTTATTAATTACAACTACAGATACGCATCAGATCATTCAGCTGTTCTTAAAAACAACTGAGCTCACCAACCATTTCGTCCAAGATGGATGAATTCTATGGATTTAGAGCATGAAAGACAAAAAACAAAGGAATCTAAACCATTTGTCCCTAATTTGGCAATCCAGTCAGATTCAAGCCACCAATATGAGCTCAAAGATTTTTTTGATTATAGTCTGCCTGTGGCCGTAAAGCATCCATCAATGCAGTATTTGGTACCGGGCCTGCAAAATCTCGCACTATACTAACAAAAGAAAAGAAGCAACCAACTTCCATTGGGAATTATGTAAAATTCAGGCTTGCCTCTCTGGGAAGGGTCTACAAAAATTGATTTAAAAGTGCATTGGAGACTGGTACACGGCTAGGAGTCACAGTAATGCAGGCTGGAGGACTGCAAGCCGTTGATCAAAATCTCCAGGTTTCCCTGAGTAAGCAAACAGTGGAAATGGTCCTTAGATACTGCTAGCATTGTTTTTAAAATGATGACATTATCATGTTTCTAATGTGACCCCTCTAAATCATAGATGACAGAGTGAATTTTTCCTGCATTTTTTTAAAGAACTTTTGCTCCTGGAGTCATATTTTGCCCCCTAAAAAGATTATGAGAGGTGATAGCATTCAGGTGATAAACACAACCACTTAAAAGTAATTTTCTCTTACTTGTGTAATTTTTTCTTACTCTATAGAGGTTTCTCAGCCAGCTCTGATCTCAGAGCTACTCAAGGCATGAGGTAAGGCACTGGATTTATCAGGATTTCAGGTCTATTTACCTACAACAGAGATGTGGAAAAAAGCAAATCTAAATATTTGAATGCTATCAAGAATGTTAGTCAGAATTACAGCTATCCAAAGATCAGCTTTCCAAAATACAGGCGAAAAAAAAAATACAGGTTGAAGAGAAAACAACCGTGTAAGCACTGAGATGCTCAAGAATGAACTGGGAAGATCTCAACAATAACGAGCCCAGGATGAAAGTAAATGGTTCTTCAGAGCGACTCTGCCAGTCTCCAGGAAAGGATGTTTGTGATGAAACCTTAACATTTTCCATCCAGCTGACCTTGTCTGACTTCCAAACCCTAATAAAAATATAGCACCATGATGTGATGCCTGCAGAGAGCAATAAGGGGTTATTAGTAGATAAAATGAGATGCAGCTGTGATCTTCTCACTACCAGAGCCAGCAGAAGGGCCTCGTTACACTATGACTTGACTGGACACTAGCTCACACTTTTAATTGGGGCAAGAGATTGATTCTTGGGCTTGTGCTCTGAACTAATCTAAGTTTGTGTTACAGGGTTTCAGAAAAAAAACACAGAATGACTCAGTATTCTCTGTATCTTTTTGAAAAATAGGAGTCTTTCAGCAAATCTTATTTCTTCTCATGTCAACAGGATAAGGAGATCTCGGACATTTCTGCGTACATTCTCAGGAATACGAAACACAATACTCTTCTAAACAGCCTCTCCCCACATAGATCGTGTCCTCATCAGTTAAAATAAAAAAGGCATACACTTAGTAGAGCCATTATTTCCATTTCTTATCAACAGTGATATGATCGCTTTTAAGCAACACCACAATTAGCCTGATTTCAGATACAGTTTAAAAGTGGGTTGTAAAATACTCTCCTTATTTAAAGGAATAAAATACCACTCTAGCCCTACAGTTCTGCCCCATAACAGAGATGTATAAACCCCAAGTACACACACAAAAGGAAATGCTTGCATTTGAAACGGAGTGTAACTTCTGCCTTCACAAGTCTACATATGGAAGGTCCTTTCATTCCTCTATCTCCTCGTGTGCGACACGGGAAAACAATCTTCTATTCCTGTCTTATCTCCTCAAATTTGTAGTGGAGCATTCAGAAAATGGAGGGTTAGGGTATGGGATGAAGAGACATCAAGGCTGGTGTGACACAGTCTGGGCTGTTGGCCTGGGATTATACTACCTTTGCCGTAAAGAGACTTTCTCAGTGGTTACTGCATCAAGGAAAGCCCTGGCTGTAGCATCATTAATCCACTCAAAGCTCCTTTCCTACATTTCCTAAATTTCCCCATTCCCTTGCTCTCCATATGTTCTGAGCTCCCAAAGGGGGAAAGATCCCTATTTTGGGATAACAAGAGATTGTCAGCCTGTTAAATTTGATTAGTGCCTACCTGTGAAGTGGTGACAGAACCAGGTAGCAAGGAAGAAAGGGAGTCCCGGGACACTGCCGAGGCACACAAGTGCTATGGCACAGACTGCTATACATTCCTCAGAGGTGGGGCACAGATCTCTGTACAGTCCTCAGTGGCTGGGCACAGGTCCCTATATAGCCCTCGCTATAGAACATGACCATTAAACCCCATGACAGTGAGGAGATGCCCGTGATCTTGCAGGTTTGGGCCCTCAAATCTAGCTTTTTTCAGGTGCCTGCCAAAAAATGAGTCTGTGTTTTGTAACAAGCAGTGCACGTTCTTTGCGCTGTGTAATCAAACAAAAACGTGCTGAGAGTTTAAGTAGGCTGAAAGAGTTTATCACCCAACCACAGCAACAAATAACCAGGGCCCAGGCTGCAGGGTGTCTCCACAGCCCAACCGCAGCGGAGTAAAAATGGTCCCCTGGGGAAATGCATGTTTCTTACTCCTATTTTAGTGGAACACCCCCCCCCCAGAGCCTTGAACGTTAGGACAAAAACACAAACAAAAAATCTCAGTCCCCGCTATGAAAACCCACCTCCAGAACAATTTTGTTTCTGGGAAGGTGATGCGTGGAGACAGCAATTGTATGAGCTGTGGTTGGTTGCCTGTTCGGTGCCACGCACCATCATTTTACACATTCTCTTTCATCCACCTTTATTTCTCTTTTCTGTCAAAACTCCATGGACTAACTCAACCTTGCTGAGTATGAATAAGGAGGAAAACTCATGCCAACGTGTCAAGTTTTGGCTGCGGTCAGTGTTGGGACGCGCATGTACCCTGCGGCAGTGTCTATGGTTTGGAGGCTGACCACAGCTTGGGGACTGGAGGAGGTTCATTCGCTCGCACTGAGACACGCAAACATTCCCAAATCCAGATGAGGTTCTCACCAGCGAAGCACAGTTTATTCAAGAATAGAATTTAATAGGACCCCTGCCTCCATTTCAGGGGGTGCTTTCTCAGGCAAACACTATGCGAGAGTTTGCTTCAAATCTTTCTTCGTTCCTTTTTTTTTTTTCCTTGATGAGCCATAAGCTATTGACCTTTTCTGTAACACAAGGAGGTTGGTTGCTGGGCTTTTCTCTGCTAAACTGCTAACATCTGTATCTAACTACTAATTACCCAAGATTTTTTTTTCTTTTTTTTTAGCCTCAGCAGTCATTACTCTAATTCTTAATATCAAATCCTCCCATCAGGGGACTATTCATTATTATTATCACTATACATGGTTTCTAAGGTGTCCACCCACATCACAACTGACTGTGGAAGAGAGAAGCATATGGTAAGAATGGCTTTGCCTACACAGGAAAGGAACATTTCGCATTAAAAATGCTATGCAGTGACCAATATGGGTGAGCAAATGACAAATCCCCTGGGGAAATGATACGGTGTTGAGCTGCTGAAGTGGATTTCCTCCCACCGGCCCAGCCAAGGGTCCTGCCTGAGCTGCCTCCCCAGGCTGAGCTGCTTTCAACCTGCCACTGCTTGGAAGTGAGTGATGCTCAAATAACGGCTTTGCTTAATAAAATGCTGGCTCTTTCTTTTTAAAGAGGTACAAAATGTATTTGCAAGCGGTAAGATGGTATGTGATTTAACCGCTGTTCCAGGGATATACCGAGTGTTTAATTCAGACGATTATAAAAAGCAAGAAGCCCAACAGCTCCATCAGGGCTTGAGCCAAATGCCAGTAAAATCAACTGAAAGATTCCTGTCCACTTCAGAGGATTTAAGGTCAGGCTCCACAATCAAGCTATCAAGTTTAACTACTCCAAGGGCCAGTCTTCCGTTGTCAAAATACAACTGAAAAAGCATATGACATCATGAGGATGTTGCTATTTATAGTCTGGCATAAAAGCCACCACACTATGCAGGAGAGGTGCCCTAATTAACTATATAAACTATTTCAAAAAGATGATAAAAACTATGGAATGGCTATTGATAAAGAGGGAGGAGAGAGAAGAAGTAGCAATAGCAGATTCTTCACGAACTGCAGAATACATTTTTCTACTTATTAAGCAAATTTCACGCTGTTAATTGGTTTTACATACCTTTTTATAAGGGTTTATTTCAACCTCTATATATCATTGTTGGGGGAAAATATTCAGCTCCTTTAAGTAAAATTTAATTAGCTGAAAACAGACTCTATTAATTACAGTACTTTTTCCTCTTAAAATAAAATGTGGGCTCTAGTACAAGTTTATAAATGTTAAAGAGTGAAACTGTGCAGCACTCTGCAGTAATTATCGCATATCACCTATGTCAAGTAAGCAGTATTTCTCTCCTTGCTCTGTAGATGGGGACACTGAGGCATGGGAAGTTTCTTTAATGCGATGGAGAAGGGGCATAACAAGCCAGAACAAAATAAAATAGAAGTGTCTTGGTCAAATGGACAGATATCTGCAGCACAGCCAGTTCCCTGAAGTTTTTTTAACCATGATTTTAAATAATGAAACACATTTGCCTTTGACTGTGAACATGGAAATGGGAGCATGTGCAAGGAAAACCTTGTTGTCTTTCAAAATATTATACAACAGGGCATGTACAATCTGATTAAGTTTTCTTTAATTAACTTTAACTTCTTTTCTGCCAGGAGCTTATATGAAAGAAGGAGACAGGAACATCAGTGAGAGCTCTGCAGAGAGATCTACAGACATCACTTTGAAAATTTACTCACAGTGAAGCCCGGGCTGAGTTCCTCCTCCTGTTATCACTTCTGTGCATCTCCAATGCGCATTTTGCACTCACTCCACTCATGGGACTTCTCTGGAAGTTACTGGGAGTTCAGTGTGGGGGATGCATACGATATTTTACATGGGCTTGGCAGTGCAGGTCAGAAGAGCTGAACTCAGCTCCGTGATTGTTCCTGTGATCTGCTTACCGTGTTCCTCTGACTATAGCATATAAATTTGGGAAGAAGTATGGATTCTGCATGGGAGTAACTGTGTACAATTCCCTCCTTCCCATACACAAAATCAATAAGGAGTGGGAATAACTGCTGTTTTTCTCACTGATCCCTATAAGCATGTTTGGAAGCTCCCGTTGACATGCCCCAGCTGGATGTGCTACCCCCGTGCTGAGAGCTCATCCGAGAGGCTCAGCACTAATCCCTGCCACTTAGCTGTGCTCAGAGGGAAACGGTTCATGCAGAGCTGGATGAGCCCTAGGAGGTCTGAGGAATTGTGTGTTTTATGCTGGGCTTTATTTTGGGGAATGCGAACACAACACAGAACTGTAAAAAAGCGTAACATTTCTGCTGGCCACAGCAAAAAGTTAAAGATAGAGGTACCCCCTTGGATATCAATCCAAAATTAGCTCTTGCTTAGGACCTGCAGTGCCAGATCAAACCAGTGATCCAGCAGCACACGCTGGTGTGAAATGATCTTCACACTGGTGAGGGAAATCCCACAACAAGGTTAGGGGAACACGCTGGTCAGTCAGGACCTGACCATGAAAACCTTGAACAAACTAAGCCTCTTCCTTTATTTCAGTGAAGGATGCGAATGACTAGGATCGTCCATATTGGACTCAGTAGGAACAACACTATTAAAACCCACAAAAGAATAAAACAATTTTGGGTGGCTGGATTTCCTAAGTAGGTTGTTGCCTACATTGTATTGCTAAATTTTTATTTTCCAAACTTAGGAAAAATAATATTAGGCAATAACTGTATATGGTATTTGTGTTCCACTTTTTCCCAGCCCCTTGCAGGAGAGCTCCCTGTTCCACATCTAGACCCGCAGGTGCTGTCGCAGTACCTATAAATTACAACTGGCAACTACAATGCAGCCAGTGCAACTGTGGGGTTACGAGGGGAGCGTTGCAAAAATATGTATAATGCAGACAGCTGTAAGCAATTATCGGCAGATATATCTGAAAAGGAGCACCGTTCAGAGGAAAGCAGATGGGACGGTACTGAGATGTTCATACCAGGGACCATGAGCGGCAAGCGCAGGGGCTTGTTCCACTAGATGGCACCCAGCACCAGCATCTCATTTTTGGGTGAACAGCAGGAGAAAAATGGGTGATGGAAAGCTGAACTGAACATAACCTCCCTACACACCTCAGCCCAGGAAATTGAAAACTGCGGATCTCAGCCGGCTCCTCCTGTGAAAACTGTAAACCATGGGCCATTGAAAACAGAAGGCAAATGTGGCAAAAACAGTAGGGGTTTCTACCCTGAGTTTACCAAGAGGCTGTGAGAAGGCTGAAATAACAAAAAAGGAGAAATTAAATCTGTGCAGGGTCCTTGCAGGGATGTTTACTCTTTCTTCTGCCTCGGGCTTATTTTCTTTTTAAATAACAATCCTTTGAGTCTACGTCATTAGCATATATTAGTTGTCCTATAGAGAGTCAAACTGTGCTACTCCTCCTTATGTGGGGAGTTTACTTCCACAACAGCTCTCATGGAAAAATGTTGCAGTCCTGCACCATGTATAAAATACCATTTGTTAGCTTATGTGCTAAGGATGTGCCCAAATTGGCTTGTCAGACTTACGGAGCGCTCGGAATGAAATTTGGGAAACGCTGGTACGACCCCCTTTTGACTTCAGACACAACCTGAACCTGGAGTGTCCGCAGAACGCAACAAAAATAATTAGAAATTTCCCTTTAAAAAGCAATTTTTGCTGGCAAATTAAGGTCATGTTATTTAAAAAGTGACGCCGCAGATTAGATTAATGGGCTTCCTTATTAGTTAGCCTGAGCAGGGGTGTAGCAAGGGCGTGAGTGAGTACAAAGCCTGAACTGTCTGGCCTTCCTGATGAGGCAGGTCATAGCCGAGGAGGAGGAAGAGGGCAGAGGGTGCACTGTCACAGCCTGTCTCCAGGAGCGAGTGTCTATGAGCAGGAGGGACATTGTGGAGGGGAGTGAGTTTGTTCCCCAGCAGTCACTGCCTTGGCTGCTGATTTGGAGGTATGCCGAGGCGCCACTGGCACACACCGATGGGATGTAAAGCTGGTGTCTACTTGCAGAAGAGGACCAATGCATGAAAAGAGTTTGTAGAAATGGCAAATGGGCTGTTGCTCAGTGCCAAAGGCTTTTGTCACTCATGTTATGCTCAGGTGGAGGGCAAGGATGCTGCCTGGGGGTTGCGAATTTTGTCATCACCAAAGGAGCTGGAACGTCAAACTGAACTGAACCTTGTGCTGCGTCTGTGCACTTGGTCCTGCCCTCAATAATCTTCATCCACGCACATCCATTAGACCAATAGTCCTGTGTTAAATATGAAATACGTGATGAAGAGATTTTTACCCCTTCACCCAAGAGAGGCTCTACTTTCAGCTGATGTATTTCATCACCTGTTACATCACGTTCGCCTGCTACACCCGGCCTCTCTCTTCATGCACCACCCTAAAATACACACAGAACTCCAAAGGGATGATAAATGCCCCTGTTCCAGGGACATAGTAATGCGCCACTCTCTCCACCGCTCACATGCACGATGATCACCTGAAAGATGGATGCAATTGTTACTGTATGATATGGTTTGCAGTGCCTGTACACGTACCTACAGCCTAAACCACTTTGTAAACCATACCTGTACCAACACGAAATGCAGCCATCCTTCCAGCCCTCCTCCTACCGGTGGCTGCCTGATCCGTCACTGTATCTGTCGTTCCACCTGATCGGGCCAATCTGGCCCAAACCACGACGTGTAGGGATCCCAATGCTTGACACACTTGCATGCCTTCTGGCACCCTCTCACTTTCCAAATCTTCCCCTTATACTGGGTACTTCTCCTCTGAAACCACCCCTCCAACTCCCTGCACCGCTGCTCAACCAAACATGGAGAGCAAGGTGAAACACATCTGGGTGTGCAATATCGTTGAAGTTGGGGGAAACAAGGAGATGATTTTCATGGACGAAGAAAGATCATGCAGTAGAAGAAAACTGCCTGGACTCCTGCATCGATAATTTTTAGCTTTTTTGATGCATACTATTCATGATACTTCTATTTTTCCACCTTTGTTTTGTTTGGATTAGAACTGTGCTGTCAGTCAAATGCTTTTGCTCTTAGCCAGGTTTACTGCAGATACAAAGCTTATGGGCTCATGCTGCGTGTTCATCCTGTTGTTCAACACCTTTTCAGCCCACAAGCTAATTTCAGATACATTGCCAGAAAGATGGAGTTTTCAAAAATTAAATAATTCCAGTAAGTTCCTGGGGGAAAAAAAATATAGAAAAGCAAAAACAAAGACCAGATTGAGGTAGGGAAGGAAAGAGACTGAAGAAGTCTGAAATATGTCACACTGGGACACCAGAGCTTTGACATGGATGATGGTGAGAAATGTCCTAATTCCCATGTTCCGGCTGTATACGGAAACAACATAACCTCCAGCTCATGACTTCCTGTGGTCAGCCAATCACAAGATAAAAGCTGTAGGGAAGCAGGCTTCATAAGCTCCAGGGCTCACAGGTTTTAAAACATGTATGCCTTTAGTACAGGTTTTTTTGTACAAAGAATTGTTTCTAGGTAGAAGCCAAAGTAAGTTATTTCAGGTTTTTTTATTTAGTGTGTTTTTTTTTTTTTTNTTTTTTTTTGAGTTTTTTTTTTTTTTTTTTTTTTTTTTTTTTTTTTTTTTTTTTTAATTGTGTGCATAAGTGTGCTCAGCCAAATCCTTGAGGAACACCTGAGTGTAACTAGTACTTTCAGGGGAAAAAATTCTGAGAGATGTGGTTATATCTTGCCATTGAATCCGTACTTCTCTATTGTTAAACCCACTAGTTACCGTACCAAAGAAGCTGGACTGGAAAGAGGGCATGGGCTTCGAAAATTTAAGTGTTGCAATGTCTGACTTCGAGGACTTTTGTCCTTAAAATATCATTCCTGTGTTAAACAGTGAGGTTCCCTGAGGACTGCCCAGTGGGAAGGCTGCTGGTCCACCACACACAGGCACAGTGGGAGCTGTCTACAAAAAGCAGTAAGAAACAGTGAGCGCAGAGGCACCACCAGGATCCTGCCTTCTCTCAGGGGCAGGCATTTGGCCCAGGGGTGCAGAAATCAACAGGACTTTAGGACCCGCACCAGTGTTTTCCGAAGTCAGAGCGACAGTAATGCATTTAATATGGTGGGATAGGTGGGAGAGACTGGATATAAACTGCAAGGAGAGGTTCAGTCTGGATATAAGGAGAAACTTTCTCCCCGTGAGTACAGTCAGGCAATAGGACAGGTTGCCTGGTGAGGCAGTGCAGTCCCCATCCCTGCAAGTTTTCAAAACCCAATGGGACAAAGCTCTGAGCAACCTGCTCTGAGTAGGAGGTTGGACCTGGCAAGATCTTTTCCAACCTGACTTATATGGTGATCCCGTGATCAGATTTTTTTAAATTTTGCATGTTTTGCCAGCTATTGCAAGGATCCAAAGCATCTACTACCTGTTTTGCCATGATATATAGAAATGACAACCTAGTGAAGAAGCATAATGAATACTGAAAATACATGGTTTACGACCAGAGTCATGTGCAACGTTCTACAGAAATGGCAGAGTACAACTATGTTGTCCCCTTTTATCATTCTCGCACAGCTATCACCAGTATGATACTTAAAACACACAACCTGGCATCAGCTTCCTGGCTTTTAGCTTTGTATTTATTGTCAATGATTTGAGGAATTTTGCTGTGCAACGTATGCATTTCCATTGGTGCTATGGAAATGCCACTCTGAAACACCATGTATCATCATATGCCTACATATGTCTTGTTGGTACGGTGGTGTCCCATTCCTGACCAGTTGGACCAGCCCTGAAAGTGTATAAAAAAAGCTATCTTTTAAGAGAAAAGCAGGTAAAAACTATGGGCTAAACTCCAGAGAAACAAGACAGGCGAGGTGAACTGCAGTGTGATAGAGCTGGAGCTGCAGGTTACCTGCAGCATCAGAAATAAAAAGCTGTGAAGAGGGATTTAAAAATCTGTGAGTAATCAAAGCTAAAGGATCCTCTCAAGCTGATCGATGCCTACGTTAAACACAGCCTACTTCAGGACTTCCAGGGGATGGGGGGACCTAAATGAAGAGGCATTGTGTGATGGAAGTTTATTACTTATAATGATACATAATCTTTCATGCTACGTGCTTCAGGTAAAGCAATATGCTTTCATTAAGCTTAGGAATGCCGTGTAAAGCCTATGTGGCACTCTTGTTGTCTACACTTATCTCACACTCTGAAAAGATAAACTATAAACCCAAAGGCTTGTAGCTTCAGTATAATTGTGAGTGCACGTTAACTAAGCAGCGTTGGGATCCTGGGAACAGACTACTGGTCTATCTGCCTTCAGATGGAATGCTAGAGAGAGCATTTGTATCAAGGAAATCTGTGCAGAGACCCAAAACTGAAGGGCGATGCCTCAGTTCTGACCACATTTAAGGGACTAAACACCCCTGGATAGATGGTCTGACAGCGCTCCGGTGAGTGGCCAACTGCGGCTCTCAGCCAGACGCCAACACATATATAGTCTAGCCAAAACCTTGAAAACTGGAATATGAAATTCATGTAGTCTGACTCTGCAGGGAAGCTGAGTACTTCTGTTTCCAGACTATGTCATCTTTTGTACAACACACAGCTCAGTGGATGCTGCAGCTGAAACCATTTGTTACCATACACGTTACTTCGTAGAATTCTTAATGGCTGAGTTTTAAAATGAAGACATTGAAAAATTGCTTACCCATGAGGTATTTTGCTGAGGACATAATATGCCGTATATGAATGCTGATACACCTGCAAAACGAAATTAAGAAACAAAACAAACAAAAAAAAGAGATTAGTAATTGTCACCTGTGTTAATAGGGCTCTTTTTCTGCAAAAACAATCTAGCATTTATGGCTAGGGAGCTCTTTTAAACACTTCAAAATCTGTAGTAGAAAAGAACAATACATTAATTCACCTAATGCTGCTGTGTGTTCTTTTCATCTTGCACTTTATTACAGTGTTTGGCAAATCGTATACATCCAGATGCTCTGTGTCGTTACCATGACTACCAGGTCTTTGATTAAACTGGGGGCACATGGTTTCTGCAAGGGCTAAATATAGAACAATCATTAATGAGGACACCTTGGTCAGCTGGAGACATTCTCCATCATTATAACTAGACACAACAGGGATAGAATGCATATTTTTTTGCTTTATTCCTGCATATATAAAACAGGGAGTGATGCTGGGTGATCTCAGAGTGGGTTGTAAGACCCGTGTCAGCCAGCAAATGAAACCTTATTGACTTAGGGCATAAAGGTGACCTCATGTTTGTTTGACCTGCTACATTACATCTTCATATCAATTTGCACTCTTTGGGCCTTGGGAAGGAGCTTGTCAGTCTGCATGGCAGGTCATCTCAGAAGGGAGAATTTATTACTCATTTTCTAAGTAGTAAATAATAATACCAGAGTCAAGGTCAGTGATCAAGAGTTGAAGAACTGTTTTCCCGCTAGTGGCAATGCGATCCTTAACAGAGATCTTGTGGTTGCCCAAGGTGAGCAATGCTGAGTAACACAAGAGTCAGGGCACTGGTGTGAAAGGTCTAAATGTGATGGACTTTATACACATTTATACAGGTACTCACTTTTCCAATTCTGTCCTGTTACTGTATGCTACTAAATAAATAAATATGTCTCCTAACAATCATTTCATTTGGTTTCTATTTACATCTTTAAGCCACGTGCTCTCCAGTAGCTCTCATAAAGCATGTTGTCCCAGAGGACAAAGGAGGAACTTCTTGAATACTTGCTTCACCAATCAAGTTTGTCTGATCAAAATTATTTTTCCTAGGTACCTCTGGTTTTGTGCAATTATTTTTTTTTTCCTTATTCCAAGAAACCATGAGATGTCCTGAATGGTGCTGCCACCCTCAGCCGTGGCCATCCAGAGCACACTGCTAGCATCACAGACAAGTAAGCATGACTTACTACCCATCACTCTCGAGGGCAAGCCTGCACAGTGGCATCTATAACAGGCTCACATCTTTTGGGGGCTCAGTAGAGAGGCAGATAAACATGAGGCACATCATCCTGTAGATATTAAAACAAACTTCTCTGTCACAATTTGAGTTCAAACACTAAATCCTTACACTACTGCATGAGCCCCCTGAAAAAAAGCTATCACCAGAGCACAGTGGTGAAAGCACTGGATTTCTACCTATGAAATGCAGAGACTGATGCCAGATTGATGTGATTCCCTTCTTCCCCTGTGCAATTCACTCCCTTCATTACAAGGACATCATCAGGTTATATCCCAAAATCACATCTTCTTTTAGACATTCAGATATATAAAGACTCCTCCAGCAAGGTGAGTCTCTGGTGTACTGATACCAGGGAAGATCTCGTAACATGAGTGAATTCACTGCAAGCTCGCATTTATTTTAGTACAGGTGTCCTTTTTAGATCCATCTGTTTCAGATGATGTCAAATAAATTACCATTATCTAATCTACATCCAATCATACCAAAGAGCTCTTGAATCTTATACTGCTGATATTGGAGACCTGGCTGATGCATGTGGCCTTAGATTTTATGCCAGCTTTGGTGAAGTTCTAAAACTGCTGAAGTTCCTTAAAGAAAATGCACCGGAAGACTAAATTTGTCTACAGAGCTGAACAACCTAATAATACATTGTCATTAAATACTGAGCAACTTTTGTCTTCAGATATCCTGGCAGTAGGATGTAGAAAATGAGGTAGACGTATAAAATGGGATCTGAGGCAGGGACTGGTGTTGGAGGTAACAAGCCACGCTGTGTCGTCAGCTATCAGAGGCAAAGGCAGAAGCCAGAGCCCAAAATGAACAGAGGCCTTCAGGGGAAAATAGAGAAATGTAGCAGGCTGGAGGGAAAAGAAACAGCCAGGGAAGTTTTGAGAAGGACATCTGCTGCTGCTCCTGCTTGTGGTGCAGAGTCCCCACAGCCATGCTAGAGAGTTTAAAACTGTCTTCGAGCCATTCACGGAGACCGAGGTAAAAGATTTTCTTTGCCGAGAGAGTTTAGGAGTGAGGAAAACAAAAATTGCAGGAGACTCAAAGAACACCTTTATTTTCTGAACATCATTTGTCATCCTCTTGGGTCTTTGGCCAGACTAAAATATCTCACATCTGCTGTGCCTGTAGCATGTAGACTTCAAAGGCCTGCCGCTGGCACAGTTCATTCACAGGAGCAATCCTTTCTCAAATAAAGCCTTAAAAACAGTAGGTTTGCTTATGTAAACAACAACTACTTGTATGAGCAAAGATTTCAGGATCAGACATTTATTATTACTTTAGTTCATAAGGACAAGAGTGCATGCAGCTCAAAAGTCCTTCACGTAACTACTATTTCAAACATGTTTGGAAAGCACACTGCGAGTAACCCTCCTGAGCACACAGGAATCCAAGAGAAACATCACTTAACGTCTTTCTGAGAAATGAAATGGCTGCTTTCCTCTTAAATACGCAAACCAAATGAAATTATTTTAACTTTTCAAGAGGATGACTATGTCTGCTTAATATCTCAACTAAAATTTTTGCTGGGGTCAAGCAGAGTTAGGCTATTCACTCACCAGAAGGAAAGCCTCACTCCAGGGAAAAGCGTAGGACAGAGATGAGCACTCTTCTAAAATCCAGAGCTAAGCCTCAAGAGACTGGACAGTGCTTAAAAGTTAGTATTAATTTCATTTAAATTCTCTGTTTCTGAGGCTTAGCCAACAAAAATAACAGTATTAACTCTCTGTGTTTCCCTTGTCTATCCAAGGGGTGTGGCATTTGATGTTCTTAGCCCCGATTTTTGGCTGGATCCCAGAAACTCACAGCTCCTCTCAGTAGAGAGGCGTATTTGAAGGTAGCAGATTTTTTGGCAAATGTTTTGCTCTGTAGACCCTGTGTGCCAAGTCATCCCACCAACAGAAGTTAGAACAGGTTTGAGACTGCTCTGAAGGGTTCTAGGTATTACCAAAATCACGTCACAAAAGTTCCCATGCCAGCTGTGACCAACGAGTGCTGTTAAATTCATTGTACTGAAACCACTGTGCCAGAAATGTTCTCCCACTGGGCTTCTCATCCCAGGTCACAGCACAGATCTTGCGTACTTTCAATCTACATTATGCTCTGCAACACGTGCATGTTTACACTGAAATCATAAAGGGTCTAAGAGATGGATCTAACCGTTTCCACTTAAGTCTTGGAAAGGCAATTATCTCTCTAAAATTCAGAAAAATACAGGACTAATTATATACAACAACACTTTGTTTTGAAGCCACTGACCTCATTTTACATAATCAACAAAAGAACGCTGGACCTGACCAGACGACAGCGGAAATGCAAACACTGCAGCAGAGAAGAGCATCCACCTCTTCCCTGCCACCAAATTCCAAAATAACAAGCAAATTGTGGTTCCTACAAGCTACAGAAACACAATGGAACAAGCAATTTCTGTGCCCTATCACTGCAGAGCAAAGTATGGTTGAATGGTAGAGCAACATGTCCTCGAAAGCACTTGCTTCATCTCCACGGATACAGGTCCTAGTCCAGCAGGGCTTACTTAAATAGAAAATACGTTATTTAAGAATAGGATGGATTTGGATGCATTTAATCATTGTGACTATTCATATACTTTAAATTAGAATTCACAGCTTTTGTTCTTGCGCCAGAGCAACTACACGAATACTTGACCTGAGTCCAAAGAGACAGGCAGGATCCCGGTTACCTCCCTACATCTCACCTGGTTTGTCACACAGATACAAGCTGGACGTGCAGGGCCTTCGCCTTCATTAACTTCTTGTTAAACATTTGAAATTGTCACCATTGTTTTCAGTTTGGCACTGCCTGTGCAACTCACAAAGGATTAGGAAAAGGTTTTAGATGGAAATTAGGGAATTTTGAGAAGGAAATTGTGAAATGTGTTTTCAGCATACTTGGGCTGGTATGAAAGATTACACTACCTGCTGAGGATTTATCACCAGCATCAGAAAAAAAGGAAGAGTTTAATTTACCCTTTGATCTTCTGTGCTGGTTTCTGTCCCACTTTGTGGGCTGATACCATGCTAGCACCAGCAGTAATCAGCATTTATCGATGGCTTTCCTTTGCGTTCGTATGACAAGGTGCTGAATCAATACAAACGACAGGTACGTGCCGACTTTCTTTCAAGAAGGTTTACAAGCAAAGGAAGGGGGGAAAAGCCCTTAGAAGATGACTCCCAAAACCAGCCCAATCCTCTCATCTTCCAACAGGCTGTTCTATCAAAACAGGTAATTTAGGGTCTTACCACTCCGCATATTAAACAGTTCGTGGATCTGAGATTAAACCCAGGTGGACTGGCTGCCATGATCTCATGACTATTACTTACTTGATAAATACAGGAATAAAACCTCCTTTCATCTATTTTCTAAATGACTCCATAGAGTCATCCGGTCCTTCATGCAGTAGTGTTATTTACATTAAAGAATTATCTAGAAAACTCACAAAAAATCTCATAAAACTTAGAGTTTGAAAGGGAACAGCTACAGGGCAGAGTAGAAGTGCAAGCTGTGTTATAAAACAGTTTGCAAGGCTTAATACAAAATTTCTAGTATTTATTGTCTTTCTTCTTTTTCAGGAATCACATGTTTCATCCAAAAAGTCATCCCATACCCCCAAACAGAAATGAGCACTCTAAGTAATCATCAGAAATAAAACTGTACAACAGTTGGTTAAAGCCTGAAAATAGCAAGAATGTATTTTAATGTAATTAATCATAAAGCACTCAGCAGTTTCCTGGGTAAAAGGAATCACTTTTCATTCTGCAACAATAAAGTATATCTCCAAATAATAGATTCCCTCAGGATTCTTAACAGACTCAAATTGTCTTTATAATCTAGTCCCTTTTATGCTCTATAGTAAGACTGTAAAAATACAGCACAAGTGGCTGGTGGAACAGGAACTGCCAGATCCATTAAAAGGGTTCCCCACACAGACTCTCTAAAAAGACATTTGCTGGAAGTAGATTATATAGCCCATTTTCCTACTTGTGCTATGAGCAGACAAATCCCCAAATGCACATATGAATGTCAAACCGATTGAATAATCCCAAACATTTGACATAATTACATATTCCACCTTTCAAAATGGCCCTGGCACCCTTAAACGGTAACTCATGCTGTGATGCAAAATATGCAGGTAAAAGATGATTTGCCATTTGGCCTTTAATATCTGTGATATTTAACCAGGCTCTGAAGTTGACAAATTAAGAGAGAAAAGAGAACGAAGTAGAATGCAGGAAGGCTGCTGCTCCGCATTGGCAAACAGCTCACGTACTTGGTACCCTGTGTTATCTAACAGTGGCATGAAAGGGAGGGAAAAACAGGTTCCGAAGGAAAATCACAAGCCAGAGGCTGTGTTTCCTTCCACTACCTGCACATATCGTGTACAGTAGAGGATGACCCACAGTCACAACCACACTATCACACTGATTCTTCTGTTGGTCAGTCACCAACAAGCAAATACCATGATATCTTTACAGAGTAACTCTGTCATTCGTATCAATCTCCCAGTAGAGAAAAGCATAATTGTCTGACTGAAAATACCTCCCTGCCATACTTCTTTACGGTTTTCTGGGGAGAATTAAAGCAAGCCACTGTACCTGTTTGCAGAATTTTCTGTATTTTTGAAGAAGGTTAATATCAAAGACTAAATTTTCACTTAATACATCAACACCATTTGCCTTAATCAAAATTCTTTGTGATACCTTTGGTTTTGTTGGGGCTGTACAACCTGAAAGCTGATGAATAACCTGAGCCTTCTGTTCTGTCGAGAAGAAATCCTTCTTTTTCCACTATGTGTTGAACTGTCCTTCCAAAAGGATGAAAAATCCATTCCTCTAACTGACCACCAACTTCTTGGTAATGTTTTGTTCCATTTCTGATCTTTCATTCTCTTCACGTGAATTAGAGCACAGGGGTTACATCTGGCTGAGGCATGGTTTGTGGGCAGTTAGGTAATGGTCTTTTCATTTTTTTCTATCAGCAGAGACAGACGCCAGCAGTTCTCTCCCCAGCCCAACTATTTTAGCAAGGTATTACCACCATTTTATCACTAATAGGCACTCCATAGTAACCAGACTGAAATTAGATTCTCTGAAAAACCACATGCTATCTATTCCTTTTGTGTCACTGTAATGAAAAAAAAACCACACCAAAATCCATACTGGTATTATGTACCCTACACTCAGTGAACCTCAATTGTTTGCAAGAACCAAACAAATCAATAAAGCCATATAATTTGAGTTTTTTTCAACATTCTCAGCTTTCAAATTCATTATGATAGTGACTTATTTTGTTTTCTTCTGAGACAACAAATTCTTTTTTGTCTCTACATTGAATTATCCCTTTATACTTTATCACTTCCCAAGTAATGTACCTCTAATACAGTCTCATGCCATGTGCCAACCTGTTTCTACAGCCCTCCAAGGAACACTGCCCATTTCTCTTTGTGCCTCTAATAAATTAGGAAAACCATAATGAAATGCTATCGATGAGCATTTCCTGTGCTTTGGTTCAGCTGGCAGCCAGATAACCCACAGCTGTTATCAACCACCTGATTTGGGATGCTCTTACCCACTGCACCGCGTTCAGCTGATCAGCCACATGTGTAACATGGTCACAAGCCCAGAAAGCGCACACCGAGACACGCTGCAGGGACGTCTAGGGAGCTCAGGGAAGAGCAGGGACAGGGGAAATAGGTTTGAGCAGGAAAGATGATAAGAAGAAGGGGTCTCTGGATCAACTGACATAAAGAGCATTTGGCAATTGGTTGCCTTTGTTATAAACATCTCTGTTCCAGTGGAACTCACTTTTGTTTAACGAACATTTGGGCAAAAGGTGCAAGATCTATACCTGGGGAATGCAGGTATGACAACGGAGTGGAGGGAAGAAACCATTTTTCTTGGAAAGGGGAGGATCCCGACCCAGCAGCGTCCCTATGCCTGGGTGAAATGACACAGCCAACACTAAGTGATCGATGTCTCAGAGAGACCCAATGGGCCAGTGTCTCATCTCAGCCACACCACTGTGAATAAGCAGCCGCTTCGCTGCTACCCAATGTCATAGGCAACCAAGGATCAGCGACTGGCTATCTCCAGAACCCGGAAGAAATTTTAGCAATTGATTTGGAAGAAGGGAATAAAACGCTACATACAAGGGAGGGAGAGTGGAAGAACAGAAGAGGCAGTGGATCACCAGGAATAGTCTTTGCATGGCGCCGTTTTTCAAATCTTTTAACAATTCAGTCTCCAAGACTGAAAATTAAATCATTGCAATACAAGCCTGAAGGAGCCTTACTCTACAAGCTTCTCCATGGTGCATAAAGGACGACCAGAACCGCTCTCCAGTCATGCGGTGCCGTGAACGGCCTGTCAGCCCCACTGGAGAGGCTTCCTTGGGGCAGCAACAATCTCACATCAAGGTGACATCAGGAATGGACAGCACATTCATGCCACAGGGACTTGCATTTTAGAAGCGTTCGTAACTCAAGCTCCAGCTCATTGTAAAAGGGTCGTGTGCTGCAGGCAACACACACAGTTATGATGTAAATCTCTCTTGCAAACATACAAGGGGAGTGCTGGGATTAGCAGCCGATTTTCCAGCCACCAAACCAAAGGTCTCTGAACCAGCTAAGCACAGGAATTACTCCTTCATTAATCGTGTCATCTCTAGTTTGCAAAATAACCATTAAAAAAGTGTGATGGCGACATCCACTACAGTCATAGACGGACTGCAGTGTTATAAGATAATGTTGTTACTTCATGTTCCACAAACTGATTATCTATCTCAGTTGTTTCATGATAATAATTCTTTATTAAAAGATTTGTTTCCAAATTACACTTTTGAGAGCCTTATACTGCTGACGAGGCCGAAAGGGAATTTCAAGGCCGGCTTTAGGATTTATGACTTGGTGACACGGTGGAGGTAAAGCGGATGCTCTTTTTGTTACAAACGCAGCTCCAGAATCAACTTAGGCTACAGGTATTAACATACAGCTCGTGTGCCAGATCTCGCCCCTAGGAGAGCGTTAATCCAATCTGCCAACTGCTGCTCCACTCTAATACAGCTCTGCCCTGCCAAGCAATTACAAAAGCCTCCTTTTGCTCCCGAGCCACCTGTCCCTCACAGCGCTCCGCTGGCACCAGCAGCACCAGCGAGCTCTTCACGTCGCTGGCTTAAAGGACGACTGCTCCATTTTTTTACTGGTAAATAAAACGGCAGCTACAAAACACTCGGTAGGATTTTTGCCCCAGCCTTTGCGCACTTGCTGTTGCTCAGGTTGTTGGGAAGCATCTGCGATCAAGATATTAAGAATCACAAATAGGGGTTATGAATAATGAGCTTGTTTTGTTGCTGATCTTGTTTTTAAACTTTTATTGGTATTCACATCACATGGTATAAACTCCCAGGTTCCCCTCCCACTCTGCAGCTGGCCCAGTGTAAGACTGGATGGAAATTCTCCAAGCACTGCACTTGCCTGTTTTACAGTCCGGTTCAGAAACTTGGAAATGAGAATTAAATTATCAAGCACAAAGCTAATGTTGCAATTCTAACATACCATACAACACATCTAAGGGAAAGAAGTAAAAGATAAACAAACATCTTTGCATTATTATGCAATAAGCATAAGAGTACAAAAGTAGTCTAGGGCCAAATAAAAGTTTTAGAAGGAGACAACAATTATCCCAAACCTAGGAAACATAGAAAACCTTCCAATCCATACAAACACACAAAACACACAACTGTGATCTGCTTGTAATATCACATACATGATATTATATCTGTATTGGGTCAGACCCAAAGTCCATCCAGTTTGCTATCCTGGCTCGGACAGTAGCCCAAAGCCAATTCAGAAAGAAAATTAGAGTTAGCTTATTTATAGTCATCCTTCCCCAAAATACTTTCCCAGGCCCTCGCAGTCTGCAGCTTGGAGCCACTCTCTTTGCAGGTGTCTGCCTTGAGGGATGTCCCTGCCATTGACCTCTCCAGTCCCTCTTTACAAGCATTTACCCTTTTTGCACCTACAACCGCGTGTAGCAACACCCTTTTCCCAGACAATGGTGCCAAAAGCCTGCTTGGGGTACGATTCCTCCGACCAGTCTTTGGTGTCTATTTTAGCCCCAGATTTACACCCTGGAGTACAGTGATTGCGAAGGCAGCCCAGGGCAGCAGACGGGGAGTTTACATTGTTCACATCTCCATTCACTTCACTGACGCTCACCTTCATTGCCTTTGGAGTTACAGGTCTGAGGGCTGAAGGGCAGCATGAGAAATCAATGCTTAATAATCAATGCTTTTAATGAAACATTAGATAATGCCTTCTTTCAAAGAAACAGTTCTTGAGCTGGGCAGACTGGATGTGGAAAGATTCTAAAAACCTCTTCTCTGTGAAGTTTACAGTCCAAATGGCGCAGCTTTGTGGCAATTACGTGAGAACCAAGCCGTGAAAATGGGCTGAATGCTTAGTATATCTAATTAATTCATTCACTTCTAAATAATTCACTTTAGCGGCAGAAATTAGCAACTACAAAACCACAGCATATGTTCTTTCTATTAAAATTTACTCTTAGAATATCAAAATTGCTTTTTCTACTATCGCAGTTGAGAGGGCGAATAATACAAAGAAGTTAGTACTGTCATTGAAATGATGGTCATAGGCTCAGGGCACTCTTAGAAGACTCAAAGAAAGGAATCCAAGACAAGAAGAATAAGACCTTCAAAAACCATTAGAGAGCAGAAGTTTAAGACCACTGAAGTGGATGTGAAAGGAGAATGAAAGTATTCAGATATATGCCAGGGACTGTGGTCCAAAAATGTTCTCTCTGTTCAGTGAAAGATTCATTTTCTAGTTCCACGTCAGGTCAGAAGACTCTGAGCTGTATCTCGATGTGCATGTGGATCTAATACACTGCAGGTGACTTTTCTGTTTTCTGACATAAGGAAAAACAAACTGAAATTACATATGAGACAGCGGAGCTTTTTGTCTGTCATTCTTGTGATGCTATGGGCACCTTCCAAGGGGTAAATGGACTGTGGTGAAGATGGGCTTTTTTCAGAAAGTAGGGGGAGAGCAAACAGGACAGGAAGAAGCACAGAGCATCCCCTGTTCCTTGCCTGCTGCACAACCCTTCACAGCACCACCATCAAGAGCATCGCTGTACGGGTACTCTTCCACTCTTGCACACAAAAATCTGAGGACTCATGCTTTTAAAGACTTGTCTAAAGCCCCATGATTTGTTTCCCTTTTCAAGACAGAGCTTTTTTTTGAGCACAGAATAAAAGAGAATAGAAGATTCCATTTTCAAATCTGGGGCATTAGCTGCCCAAGGAGGAACGTTAACTATTCGTTTTAACATAGTCCTGATAAAAACAGAGTTCTGCAGGCAGTTAAAGAGATAAAGGGCACTTGTTCAGGGTAAGCACAGAGCTGCACGCTCCTTGGATTTAGGCATGTAACTCAGCTAAAGAGGAGAACATTTGCGTCAGAAGATTTGCATTTCTGAGTACAGATTTTCATTGGGGTGCTCTGCATAGTAAGATCTGGTTTTCCAGAAGAGGGCACTAAATATATTTTTTTCCTATTTCAGTGATTAAAAATAAATAAATAAAATGGACTGGAAATCAGAAGAATTAGGTTATAAACTCCTGCAGGCCGGGACTGCTTCCTATGTTTCTGCATCGACACCAGAATTAAATTCTTTCTGATTTTGCTTTCTAATGCCTTTTAAATCACTGTTGCTTTCCCATTTTGCATCTTATTCCTAATATATTTCTTTCCTTAACATTTTAAAATAACTATCTATACTTCTGAGAACCCAGCACAAAATGGGATTTTTATTGCCCCTAACAACTTCAGAAGCAAAATTATGCTAAAAACAGGAACTCGCCTCTAATGTAATTCTGAAGCCTCTACATGTTGCAAGGAACCTAGTTCTTTATTAAGTTCTAATTTTTTTCAATAGTTTTTATATAGCTACATTTATTTCACTCCTATTAAAGCACAGAAGGCTCCCCTATGTTTCACTAAGATGCATTCCCATAGGAGTGCAAAAAAGAAAATTGCAATGATTTTACTGCTGACTCTCTATCTGAGTTTGACTATCTAGGAGACCTTGTACAATTACCCTACCTATGCTTTATTCAAAAATAAATTGTAGATTATTTTTAAGATGTTTCGTGAATTTTGTTAGAACATTAATCTCTACCAGTCTGTCTGTTCAAGTTAGATCATCTATACGCTCAGAAAAGGAAGCGGAATGAAAAATCTAATCTTACCCAAGCAAAGAAAAAGTGGTTATTTTTGTATCGCAGTGTTTTGCCTTGAGTCTTTTTATTCTGCTTTCTCTGTTTGATGAAAATCTCATTTGCTAAAGAAAATATTTACAGAGGAAGACTGCTGATAGCTGATACCGATATATAATACACCTATGTACTCTTGCATGACAGGCTAATTATTTCTGACTTTTGATATTGCTCTAGTCTTCCCTGGAACTGTGGATTTGCTTTTCAGTTTACTGATGTATATCTGTGCCTGTGAATAAAACTACGATACAGTTTGTTGGCCTCTGCTACACGAGCAAGGCTGTCCAACTTGGTCTGAAATATTATTTTACACTCAACCATGTCTGTGTGATTTGTACTGAAGCCTCCCAGCTCAAATCAGGAGGCTTAAAGTTTAGTCCTAACTCCATTTATCTACATTATTAGAAGAACAGCAAGAGTTTAATCCTTTGTTTTTAATCGAAAATAGTCAAAGCTCAGAGGTGGCACAGCAGCTGAAGTCAGCATACTCGGTTTTTAATGCTCTCCATTTCATGCAGTTAGTATTTTGTTGCAATAACCAAACTAAACAGCACTCCCTGGAATGGAGACTTGGTAAGAAACTGAGATTTGGTGCAGTTTGACTGAAACCATTGCTATAGAGGGAGCACGCATTGGCAAAACTGGAAGATGGGGACTGAGGACAGCAGGAAGACCTGCTGGGCAGAGCTTTGCCTCAGCTCAGGCAAACACATATCGTGTTTTATGAATGCATCTAGATCATCCTTTCATAAGCACCAACTTCCTGCTGAAAACATCCCCCGATAAGGGGGAGCAACAGAGCTAAAGAAGTGGGATCCCAGTGTGGTTTTATTGTTTGCTCCAGGAAAAGAGCTGCAGGCCACAAGTAACCACGGGGCTACCCACGATAAATGCAGGGTCCCCAGCAGTTCCCTCAACATTGAGATGATCCCACTCCTAGAGTACCTGTTGAGGCCGTGATGATGGGGTCAGCACCCATTCCTTGCATTTAATGCAGGCAAACACCTTTTTCCGTGGACAATACACACAGGAAGGCTCCACCCATCCATTCCTCATTGCTGAGATTCAGTGCCTATCATTTCCCCTTTATTAAGAATGGAAAATATAGAAAAAGAATGCAGATTTGAGATACGTCGTTTCACTCCACATTTTTTGTTGCTGCTTCTACCCAGAGTTACAATGCCAGACCCTTAATTTTAACAGGAACCCCTTGTCCCCTGGCCCAAGGAATTTAACCACCAAAATGTCCCTGCAGTTCATGTATTGGAATGCCTAACCTCACTCCACCTTCCTGTTTAAGCTGGAAATTTTTCTGTAATTAAACTAGGCTGTGCCAACGCAGAAGGATTGCTGCTAAGAGCGAAGAATAAGGATACATAAAGGAACACATTTTCTGCTGGAGCTTTGTAGGGATTTGAAATGAACCATGAGGCTCCTCCAAAACAAATAAAACAAAAATAGGTTTGACCTCTTTTCTTCCCCTGTGTTAGTCCAAAATTGGTCCTGAAAGTTACCAACAGGAAATTATTTTCTGTAGTTTCTCCTTCAAAAGGGAGGTCTAGGATTAAACTTGTCACCAATTACTGCTCCACTGTCCTGTGCCAGCATCCAAAAATTTCTATTCTAAACACACAATGTGACAGAAATTGGACAGAGCGATGACTGCTGAGCAGCAAGAACAAATATTCCCACCACCTGATAACATGTTTACTCAATTAATATGGGTATCCACCCTCCCATAGCAAGAATTTTTAATTTTGTAAGCATGTGCAGCAGAAAAAATAGTGTGATCGAAAGGGCTCTGCTGTCAAAGGCACAGCTGAGGACACCTGAGAAGACAGTGTTTGCACAACGCTGTAATAGAGTTTTGAAAACCCATAAATCCCTCTAGAGTTGTGTGGCAAACTTCCCTCTCTCTCTGTGCCACTGCAGATATCAAATATTAATTAGGCTGAACCAATTACTGATACCAACACGCGACAGAGAAACTCGGCACGTCGGTATGTCTGCCAGAGATATTGCTACT
The DNA here is from genome assembly GCA_013397275.1 of Burhinus bistriatus. Classification (NCBI taxonomy): domain Eukaryota; kingdom Metazoa; phylum Chordata; class Aves; order Charadriiformes; family Burhinidae; genus Burhinus; species Burhinus bistriatus. The sequence goes on from VYXH01008235.1 coordinate 443,420, forward strand.
TCTGCTGGAGCCCAGATTCATCGGTGGGAAAATCTCACGGTTGCTCAGACTTTCTTTATTAGCAGTTTTGGCTTATTTAATGCAAGGTGACCGCGAAGTGCTGGTGTCCTGGGTGAGCTGCACACTCCAGCTCTGGCAGAGAAGCAAATGGAAGCGTAGAAATGTTTTTGAATCAACCTTCTCCGATCTCTTTGAAAATCCTCTTTTGTCTATCGTGTTGCTGTTCAGCCCGCATTGAAAAAGGCAGATTAGGGAATTTATTCTTGGCGGTTTTGAGATTAAAAAAGATAGGCAGTCTTTCACAAAGGGTATTTTAAGTAGATCAGAACCATAATTAAAAAAAAAACCCACAACGCTCTCCTTTTAAAATAATTTATTGCCTCTAAATTTTGTCAAATAATAGCTGCTGCTTCAGCTTCAAATCCAAAGTAAACTATCACCCAGAAAATTAACCTCCCCTATGTTCTCAGTACTTTCTTGTTAATACAATACTTCTGGACACACAAGCCTTAGCTTTTGTTATGTAAATGTAGCCAGAGCACTTCTGTTCTCCTTATCACTACAAATAGGACAAAAAGCACATTAGTACACAAGGATATTTACTCTACTGATCTTGGCTGTTGAAATAATATGACTCAAAACAGGACATAAGAATATGGAAGAAGAAGGAGAAAAAAAAGAAGCCCCCCCCCACTTTCAGCCCTGGCACCATGGAATCACCTCGCTAAAACCCCACACGGGCACACTCATAAAAATGGTGTAATTTTCAGAAGTTGTGAGCATTTCACTGAAATATTAAATATTAGCTGAATGGTATTAGTAACATTTATTCTATGGGAAGCAAGTGAAGATGTTGTTTTCAGGCAAAAAACCCAAGATCTAGCAAATCATCAGATTTGATGAGTGGCTAGTCTATGTCGTTCCATTAATTCATTAATAACTTGACTTCTGCTCGTTACAGAAGCACTGAACGACTACAGTCCTCAGGTGAATCAAGAAAAGAGAAGATATTGTGTTTGAAGATACACACACGCACAGATATAATAACGGAAAAACATTTTAATTAATATAAACTTTACATTATTAGGACTGATTTTTTTCTTCTTTATATGTAGGAAGTGAAACTACAGTTATTTATCTTAATAATGGGTAACTAACTGTCATGAATAAACAAAGTTACAGTGCTTTAGGCTTGAAAATGTTGGGAAAATAGCTTTAGCCACTAGCCTTTGATAAAAGTCAACACTGCCCTTACATTGTGCTGCTTTACAATAGAGAAGGAGTCCTTCTGGTTTATGAGCAACAAAGATTCGAAACTGCATTCATATGAAAAAAAAAAGACAGGAAAACTATAAAAATAAGCTTTTTCCCTCAAAATGCTCCATTCAATGATTCTACTGGTTTACAACAGACACCAAAAATTAAACAAATCCTTAAACCGGGTAGCATTATTTTACGGTACAAATTTTCTAACTCTTCTCACTTTACATAGTGTAATCACTATACATTTTTATTGTTCCTGAAACCAACATTGGGTGGGAATGAAAAAGGTAACTTTGAAATATATTTATTGCCACAGAAAGAAAACAGATTTATGCAAACCTATTTCTAGCACTGGTAAATCCATTTCAGTTAAGTAATAAATATCACAGCTACAATATTAGCAGTATTACTGATGGTAGTTATGATAGTGTCTAATTTTCAGAGGCATATTTATCATAATAATAGTTCTCACCTAACTCAAAAGGATGTTGTGAGGATTCATTAATATTTATACCCATTAGTGTTTTGCAAATAACAAGCATTATATTATTTTAATTTTTACACGACTAATTAAAGCAGTATGAGGCTGTAATTGGAGCCATAAAGCACAAAACCTGTTCATTCCACATAACAACTAGACTTCGACTAATATTAAAAAATAGTAACAACAACAATAAAAATATGCTACTTTCTATAAATAATGCTTTTTTACTTCATTCCAAGTAGAAGGTTTGGACTGGGTCTCTGAGGGCTCTCTGGTTCCCCCCACTCCCGTGAGATCTATGGCAACAGGCAGGGTGAAAAGAAATACTAAACTCACCACATAAACTACTCTAAAAAAAAAAGTAGTCGGGCCTGCTCTAATTACAATGGTGATTAATTCTCTGCAGCTTTCAGCATTATAAAAATGCATTATTTTAACTGCAAAATAGGTAATAGTGTCTGTTGTATCAGCCATAAAAGTCTCTAAGCCCTAATTGCTGTTCAGAAGACTTAGCAGTTCGGTCCGTATTAATCAGCCAGGATTTCCTGTGTGTAATTGCTCTTAACTAGCTCAAACACAGTAATGGACTGGTAAATTGGAAATGAAGAACAAATAGCTTTAAGAAGAATCTCGGCCACTTTATTTCCTCTCTTGCATTACAACGACAGCTATTCATAATAAAGGCAATTAAATATTCTCTATTTAATGTCTCACCATGTCACTCAAGAAAATCACTTTTCTTCTCATTTACTTTCCTCTATTTCTTTTAGCACCATGACACAAACTCCACTGTTAACTCCGACGACCACAGAAATCTACACAAGCCTGTGGGGTTTGGTTACTCGTCATCATTCTCACCCCATCACTCTCCCAGTCACAGACACGCTACTGAATTTAAGAGGTGGTTTGTTGCTTGGCTATTCAGGAAATCTCTTTTGGAGACTACGGAGACCCACAAACATGATTCCAGCCCAAACTCCAGAGACCTCTGTGTCTCCCTGGGAGGCATGCGGGGAGCATGGAGCTGGTCCAGCAATGCTGGTGGAGCCATGCACTGGGCAAGAGTGGCTTTGACCTGATACCACCAGGGACAGCCTTGACCCTCTGCACCCTTTCTGCTGAGATGCTGGGGCTAAATATGAGCCAGCAGTGTGCCCAGGTGGCCAAGAAGGCCAACAGCATCCTGGCTTGTATCAGCAATAGTGTGGCAAGCAGGACTAGGGAAGTGATCGTCCCCCTGTACTCGGCACTGGTGAGGCCNCTAAACCCTCATTTGCCTATGTGTTTTGGGGTTATCAAACTCTATAGCCAGAGCCCCACACACTTGTTTTGGGGAAGAATGATTTGAAATCGAAGTTTCTCTATGGGTGTATTTATTCCCTGGTGCTTTCCCAAAACTTTACCCTGTGCTTTCAGCCTCAGGTTTGACCTTGCTCTAGTGTAAAGAAACAAAAAATAAACAAACAACAGAAAAAATGCAAGAGTATTTTAAAGACAAGGAAGCCTGGCGCCTTCCCTATGACCTTTCCAGAAAAAGAACAAATCTTCTGTGTTCAAGGTTAGAGAAGTTGCCTATTAGCACAAGGCTTACCCTGAATATTGCTGCCTGAAAGATTAAACTTCTGTAAATATAAGCGCTGCAAAAATGCATTTAGAATGAAACCTGACAGCCCGACTAGCCACAACGTACCCACGCCAATCTCACAACCGCCTGCCAAGCTTCCTGGGAGAAATGTATTTTAAGGAACATGCTTTAATTCATCATCCTCTAAGATGATGAAGTGATACAACAGGAAAACATACATTAGTTGCCTCAGTATCTTTGCAAAATAGGTGTCTGCCAGCTCAGGGCTGTGTTATTCCAATGTAGGCGTCCATGCCGTTACCCAGACCCAACACTGCGCAGAGATGCTTCTGTGCAAATAAACAGAAAAACCTTAGAAGGAAGCTATTACTGCCAGGAAATAACTTTATAGCATTTTTCTTTGAAATATTTCACTTCATTGGAGTGACACACTATGCTTTTCTATTTTGATTTTTATTCCTAGCCAATATTAAATTTAGAGGCTGAACCCAGTCATATTAGAATTCAGATAAATGATGAATTCATTTGATGTATATTAATATACTTTACACATATGTAAATGAAGTGCAGCTGTATTGTGTAAAAAAGTGTTGAAAACATCTATACTCACAAACAATTAAAAGGTAGCACATCACACTTCTAAATGGCAATAATTAAAGCAACGTTTTCTGACACCTATAAAATAAGTCCACAATAGTTTCAAGAAGTTTCTTTTTGAAAGTATTTGTCGAATTAAACTCAAAACAAATGTCCTTTGCCAATATATTTCCTGAAATTTCCTTTTGACTTTGCAACAAGGACAACTGCCCAAGGCTTTGCTAATCAATTTCTTGTGTTGCACAAAACAGCGTAATTTGAATTTTGTCCAAGAATACAGTTTGAAATGCAGAAAATGTGAAAAGCTAACTAACATGCAATTATTTGTAGCCTCAGTCTGCATACCAAGCGAGAAGAAAGCTGAATAAGTAAGTTAACAGTTATTGCAACTATAATAAACAAAGAGCCACTCATCATGGCTTAAGGATGCAATATTCAAACGTGAATCTTACTACCCCTCTATTAGTATGCTGCTTCTTCAAAAAAAAATCTTTGTATCCTTTATAAGCATGAATCTTAAAGGAAAAAGGAGGGGTTTTAGTTTTGTTTCAGAAGACTCTTGGTATCTTAATCTCATATATGAATACTCAAACAATTTGCAACGCTCTTTTACACCGAATGTATGTCTAGTCACATACTGAAATCATAGAATCACAGAATAGTTTGGGTTAGAAGGGACCTTTAAAGGTCATCTAGTCCAACCCCCAAATCTTCACAAAGGTCATGTTTCCAGCTTGCCACCTCCGGTTTTCCTTTCTGGAAGAAGAAGTGGTGTGAGGAAGGAAGCACCTGGCTGCGTGCTGCTCTCTCTTCTCCAGCCAGGCATCTCAGGCACCACAAACCCCATGTTTTGCCTGAACCCCAAAGCCACGGATCTGCAAGCACTGAAATATAGAGAGGAAGATGTGGAGGAAACGCATCCAGCCCATCCCTTTCCATCCCCATCCTCCTCTTCCTCCATTGCCTGAATCAAGCGTTCCTCTGCAGGTGGAAAGCAAAGTCTCGGCTGCAAAAGCCTCTGTAACTGCTTCTTGCAGATTTTTTGAATGTGCAGCCCTTTTGAGGGGTAAAGGTTGAGGAAAAAAAAAAAAAAGGGATTTTCTAACTACTACTTTTTGGGAATGAAATTTTTTCTCTCATTATAATTTTTCTTGTTATAGGATTTTTTCCCTGGTTCTCAGAGGAACTGAGGAAGCCCTCTCTATTCAGGGCTCTTCCAGCTTGCACAATGCATCTGAGCAGTGTCAGCACAGGGCTTCCACAGCCAAAGGCCATTCTCCACTAAAAGAACTGAATTTTACAAATCACCTCTGGCGCACAAGGCAGGGGGGCTTTCAGGCAAAGGCTTTGCTTGCTCAGTGGCCATTAGGCTGGCTTGCCCGTATTTAGATTTAACTTAACACTTCCCCATCCATCTCTGTCTAGAACTCTGCTAAGCTTCGGGTAAGTGAAGTCGCACCAACAATGATTTCCCAGCAGAAAGTCTTTATGAATTACCCCTAAAGTTTCTGATACAGTTTTATTTGAACTTTTTGTAACACTAGGCATGGTTCTCCTGACTTTTATATCACTGTGAGTCAGGAATAACTCCAAAGATGACAGCAGAGAAATCAGATGAGCAACAGAGCCACAACCTCTACTACCTAAAGGACCAACAAATTGTCTTTGGTTAGCAGCTGAAACTAGATTTATTTCATGGAAGAAGGATTACAGTTGCTGGTGAATGAATTATTTTCATTTTGAGGAACTGGTGCAATTCTAGATTATGGAAACAAAATGTATGGGGTTTACAGTTTATCCGAGTAGTACGGCATAGCTATCATTCAAACATTTCAGCTTTTATATTACCAGAATTTAAAAAGAAAATAAATATTATTCATGCCCAAGGACTGCTTCCCATGTGCCTGATTCTTTAGTCATCATTTCAAAATGACTCATTACACTTTTTTCTTTTGAAGTTTGGTAGAAAATTCACCCTAATCTAAAACTTAGTAGTAACCCAACGGTGATTTCTTGTGAATGATTTATACCTAATCCTATGAAGAAAAAGGATTTATAATGAAAGCGATAGCTCAACCCTAACTGCAGCACTGGGAATGGTGACACCATAATTAATGTATTATTTCAGTTGTGGGAGACACTGACAGTTGCTTTTTGTTCTTGGGAAGAAATTTATAGTGTGACTGAAAAAGGCACCATGGAAAAAAATTACACAGAAGAGGAATAGAAATCCTTGCAGCAAAGACATGTCCTTACAATCCCCCTCCCAAAGACTATAAAATCCTGGCAAAGACAGTGTTTCCTCTATGGTGTAATTTATACCTTTCTCCTCTACTAGATGGCAGTATGACATGCTTTCAGAATATCTAAGTGAGGGGGTTTCTTTCTTTGTTTCATAGGAAGTAATTAATTTAAAATAACATCTTACTGGCATAGAAGTGGGAAAAAAAAACCAAACCAAAAAACTTGCCACTGGCTGTGTATTTTGAAATCAAATCTATTTACTTACTGGTTCAACATTAAAAGCAAAAAGTGCATATTCGCGGTCAGGTGACACTTCATATCGAATAGCCTTTAAGGAGACCTAGAAAATAAATCAGACATTGAAATAAACATTTTTCAGTTTTCAAATCAATAACATCTAGAACTAATTGTTATGACCATGTTTCTAACAATGAAGAGTACTGCCAGACTAAGTGTCTTCAAAAATAATACATCGCATCTCTTTTCAAAAACCAGAAATGTTATGTGGGCACATATATGCTCTCATAAGAGAAAGCCTAACTGCATTGTGACTCAGATGAGGCAGCTAGCTCAAAAAAATCTGAATTTTCCTTACAAAATTACTGCTCAGCGGTTAGTGGGGCAGCTGCGGGCAGCAGGTAGTAGAAAACCCTGATAAATGTGAACTTAGTAATTCCCTCTCATTCCCTGCATTCACTGGCCAAAGTGCTAGAGATAACAAACAGTGAATACCTGATGGAGTGAAATATTATAGAGAGACACAACTACCTGTCTCAATCAAGGCAACACTGAGGAAAACTATCCCATTTTCCCCAGTTAAAAAAGCCTTTGGGTTGCTGTGGTGATACAGCTTTCCAGGTGCACCCTGACCTAGGTTCTGCAAAAAGATGTGCTGTCAGTCTTACTAACAAGAAGAGACGCCAAAATATCTCAGACTTGTCAGGAATTACCGTTTCTGTGCTCCACTTATCATTTGTATAGTGCAGACATCCCTTCTCCTTTCCGGTGTGTTTCAATATAATACATTTCTGGAGCACCAAGGTCAAAGAGAGGTGCCACTAACACGCCGCTCACCCATTACCTTCTAAATCTCATCCTCGCACCTAACAAATTAGATGCAAGTCCTTGAGAGATTCCCGAGGACTGAACTGGAAGGGGGAATTTGGGCTGCAGGGAGATGCACAGCATCCCACTGGGAGAGTCCTCCCCAAGGCCAGCAAGGCTGGTGGCAGTGTGTGGGGAACCCAGGGGACAGCCACAGACAGAGGGGACTGATCATAGCATCATAGAATGGTTTGGGTTGGAAGGGACCTGTAAAGATCATCTAGTCCAACCCCCCTGCAACAAGCAGGGACATCTTCAACTAGATCAGGTTGCTCAGAGCCCCGTCCAACCTGACCTTGAGTGTTTACAGGGATGTTTCCACCTCTCTGGGCAACCTAATGGGTTGATGGGCCAGTGCGGATCAGGATGGGGGGTGCCAGGGGAGCGTGAGACCCAGCAGTGTCAGCATGAAGATAGATTTAATTTACTGTTATATTAATAACACGGAGAAAGGAAAACATGCCAAGGTAGCAAAAGTTTTTCTGACCCAGGGCTGGGAAGGAAGAGGACAAAGACAATGTGCCTGGATAAGGTCTAATGGCACCTTCTGTACTGGGACTTTTTGGATGAATGTGGAGGTGACGTTCTGCAGATTTACCGGGAGGGCAGAGGAGCAAGGGTAGAACAGGCAGTAGGGAGGCCACGATATGAAAAAGTAGGATTATCTTGTAACACTGTGCTTTTCTTACAAATGGCAAAAATTAAAAACCAGGGGAATAAACAGAGTCCAAATGGAAGCAGTTTGACTTCAACAGACCTTGACATTAAAGGAAGCCAGCCCATTCCTTTACCCTTAGCAGAATTGTAAAGAAAGGGGTTACGCTGGGGTGAAAGGGCAATTGCTTACGTGATGTAGCAAAAGCTGGAGGTTAAATGGCAGCATGTGAAGTTTAAGGTTGGGTCCTGCAATAATAATTCAGTGATAAATTCTTTGTCTTATTAAAAAAGAATTAATACTACTTGAGCTTTGTATGAGTCATATACTCATACTGAAAAATAAAATCAACCTGGAATGCAGTTTTATAGTTTTCTTGTAGACTTATTTTTAGCTTTTGAGTTTCTAAAGCTGTTTTCTACAGATCTTGGGTCATTAAGATAAGTCTTTGCTAGCTATCCTCTGCTTTTGTAGTTTTGCAATGATACAGCACAACAAAAACACCTCAAGTTAATCAAAACCTTAGGCAGGTGCTACATAAGTGACAATTTTACAAGGACGATGTGTTTCATGTCTCATTGTTGGAGCAAACATAAGTGTATTTTACTTCGGAAATTAACTTCTTACAGGAAATATTGAAAACTCTCTGACATTTAATGTTTTAACTTCTGACACAATGCTGGCTTCCTCTACATCTTACAAAACACTTTCATCATTATAAATAATATTCTGTGTCAGCTGTGAATTTATTTTCTTTTCATTCATTTTAATAGCCACCTACTAATTTCTTTTCCCAATAATTTCTTAGGGTTTCTCTCATATGCAAACCATTTCCATTCATCAACACTATTCATTAACAACACTGAAATTACATTTCAACCATTAGGCAAGAAAAATCAGCAAATCCACAAATTAAAAAATAAGTATTTGCATGGAGGAATGTGGAGAATGCTACCAACAGACAGTAAATTGTATCAATTGTCTTTTCTATTAAGCGTGCAAAGATGAGAATTATGCATCTTTCAATTATATATGATATGCAAGACTAGCTTCAAATATCTATATGATACTTTCCTGTAGTATGAAAGAAACTGAGCTTGCAGAATAATAACAAAACCTGGAGTTCAATTTCACATTATCAGTCATTGCGTAGCCCATAGTATTACCGGTGTATTGCTTCTCCTCGACAATACATGAAGTTGAAACCCAAGTCATTTTCTGCTTTACTGATCCAACCACAAGAGAACTGTGAAATTCTGCTACTCATTACAGAAAATACTTACAATTTTTTTGTTTTCTATTAATATTGTTGAATTGTTAGTTTCGACATTCCTCAGAATCACTGTGCCATTCTGGTTTCTATAAATGAATTCATTATCTGCAAGGAGGAGAAGAAAAGAACATTAAGGAAATTTGAAATTGTCTGTTTGTGTAGAACCTAATTATGGGCTTGAACAAAAGGATTGCTGGGAACTTTCCTCTAAAGAACACAGATATTTATTTATTTATTTTTTAAATGCAGCCATTGCTGTGATGTTAAAGTGGTTTCCAGGATAGTAATTAAACAACACGGTTAGTGTTTGTCACACATTTATTCTGCCACACTTTCCCAGAGCTGAATGCAAGAGGGTGACCTGTTTTGAATGTACATACACAGCTTGCTATATTGTTAGTGTTGAAAAAACCAAGGTTGAAAAACTTTCCTTATGCTTGAAGGTTTCTGAGATCCTCAGTCTCTGTAGGAGTTTAATAAGCCAGATGCCTGGAAAGTCTCTGAAAGTTAAAGGCAAATCACCCTCTAACAAAGCAGATTCTGGAACCTAATATTGTGCAGATCTTCCAACTCCACCATTTGTCCTGCAAACATATATCAGAAGGAGACGCATGCAAAGAAATTGCCATTTTCACGTGGAACAAGACAAATCAGCTTCTTCCTATTGCACTTTGGGACTACTCCAACACTCAGGACATCTAGACAAGGACAAGAATCCCATCTGGTAGCTGCTGCACAGGCAGGGATAGACTCCAGCTCTCAAAGCAAAAAATCCATGTGATGGAAAGGCTGGGGCAGACATATGAAAGAGACTCCAAACGAGGGTTGGGTGGCAGGTCAAAGCAAAAAATCCATGTGATGGAAAGGCTGGGGCAGACATATGAAAGAGACTCCAAACGAGGGTTGGGTGGCAGGTCAAAGGTTCAGGATGAAAAAACATTACAATAAAGGATTGTCACCTTCTCAGATGTTATAAACTGAAGTTCAAGTCTGATCAGTGCTTACGTGCACTGCCCCACAGATAAAACATAAGCCCAAGCACACTCCCACTAAAAGATTCAGCAGCTTTTCCTGACACAGGAGTAGGGTTACTGTTTTTTTGCAACCTGGCTAAACTAAGATTGAGAACTGATGGATCCTACCAAACTTCTGCCTCCAGTTTCAGCCAAGGAAACAATTCCTCCTTGCCTACCCTCACTGTGGCTACTCCAAGGTGGCTACCATGGTGCATCCCCAAGTGTTAGGGACACGTGAATGGTTAAACATAATCCATGGGTTGCCCTGGGTTGAGTCAAAGGTGAATTTAAATCCTACCAGATTCATAAAACCACAGACTCAACTCATTGTAACCACAAACCAGTGTGTGCTGCCCAGCTTGGGGTAACCTGCTGAAGACCACACCAATTACAGACAGCCAGTTCTTCCAAAACTTTGGAGTACAGACCTGGCATACTCCTTCCTTATCCATGTTTCAGTCTTTTTTAATTTCTAAATTGTTGATGGCAATCCTCTTCACGGCCATTAACCATCTTTGTAAAATGTTCTGAAAGCGCAGATGACAAGCTTCTACACTCTGCTTATAACGATCAATAAAACCAGTCATCTCCTACATATCACAGCTTTACATGGAAGAAAAATCTTTTTTGAGACTGGGATGAATCAGATTCTGTGAGGTAAAACAGTTGCTGCAGTAAGGATGATCCTCTCCAGACAACAAGTTTTTAGTGACTTAAGATTCTCAGTGTCCAAATCACAGCAGCAGCCCTTCAGACTCATAGGCAAAGTTCTCAAAGCATCTCTTTCTTTTAATTATGGAATAAATTTTATCAACACCTTTGGTCCTGAACAAAAAAATGCAGGATCTGAATTAGATTAAGACTTGCATTTGAGACAAGAATAATAAAGAGACTTCCTGTTTGGATTTGACAGTATTAAAATTTTGTCATTAGTTTTGCAGTGTTGTCCAAGGGCATGGTATTTTCATAAGAATGCCTGATTATATTCAGAACTTTAAAATATTACTTCATGAGATTTACGACTGAACAAACCAAGATTCTTCAACCTGAAAAAGAAGTGACTGAACGGAACTAGGATAGAAGTCAAAAAAGTCATAAGCAGCGTGCAGAAGATAAATAATGAATGCTTGTTCCCTGCCTCTTCCAAAATAAATATTAGGAGGCATTAAATGACACCAGCCAGTCACAGATTCAACACAAATAAAAGGGATTATTTCTTCAAGCAGAAGGTAAACAAGCTGTGGAAGTCACAGTCCCAGAGCAGAGCAGGTGCCAGGACCGCATACGGGTACAAACAAGAATTAGAAAAATGGAAGAAAAGTCCATCAAAGATTATGGGTCTTGGGGGAAGATGCTTTTCATAAAGCCCTCGAACCTGCGATTGCAAGGGACTAGAAGCACATCCCAAATTATCATCTTGAGAAATTTACTGCTTTTTAAAATCTTCCCTAAGCATTTGCTCTTGTCCCAGGCCAGACACCAGAAGAGACAATCTCTGGGGTCTGATCCAGCACTGACTTATTTACGATTTTAACATCCATCTTCTGTGTCCAGGTCCTTAAAAAATGCCTTTGTGCTAGCAATTTAGGAAGTGATACAGTAAAAGATGTTACTGCTCCCTACACAACTTGCCTTCATATCCTTAGGCCATTAAGGCTGAAGCATCATTTTTTATACGAGGAAAGTATACGGTCCAAATTTTTATTTCTGGGTATTCCAGAAATAACAGGAATAACTAAACTGAGAGACAGAATATTACCTAATTATCAGTCATTTTGCAAAAGATTACTGCATTAATAATCACCCTGTGTCAACAACACAGAATGTTTTCCAATTACATACTAAGTTCTAGACAGAAAAATCATATTTTAACCATGGCCAGCAAAGCATCTGGATAATTGGAAGCCTCTCAGGATATTTCCTAATTACAGAAAAAACTAGCAATGCAACGGAGCTCAAAGTTCAGTACCCAGGTAAAGTAGCTTATTAATCTAATGAGTCTGTGGGGCTGTTAATATTTGGTAGCTGTTTCTTGAGCGTTGCATGAACTGATGGAAGTTACATTATTGCCTGTAATGACATTGCTACTAAACTTTTATTGCTCTCTATGCTCCAAAAAAACCATAACATTTTAATAAACTGTGAAACTTCAAGATGATTACATAAAAGTTGCTCCATAGTTGGAAGTAGGAGATGAAAGACTTTCCCATTATTCGTTAAAGTGTAACAAGTTTAAAACGAGGTGCTAATCTGCTGCATGTACTTCTGGTATGAAAAAGAAAGAATAAATGAAGCAGTGCTGATTTGTTAGGGCTGTAAATCTTGCTATTATATGCAATACAAGCCATCAACACAGCATCTGAATTAATGAAGAGAAAATTGGTCTGCTTAAGAGAAGAACAATTTGATCTGCATTATATTCCAAGCAAAACACTGGGAGGTTTATTTGGTCTGTAAGTCGTATTATCTTAGTCCTCAAAAGAATCAATGAATAATATTCTTGGACTTCTGTTTTGAAATGTGTGATTTGTTCCAGTGAGAGAGCATTTATTTAAATGGGACATACCTCAATCAAAGACAAGAAGCAATGCAGCAACCTCTGTCTGTAATGAATTCTGTCCAGCAAGCTGATGAGAATTTGCAGCCTGATTTATAGTTGTCACCACAGCTGATAAAGGTCATCACTGCATCTCATTTTTTTACACCTGCCTTTCTTTGGGGCTGGTGTTCAGTGTAAATGATGCTGAAAATTGTAACTTTCAGGCATAAAGCCATTTATTCCATTATATAATGGATTTCTTCAACAGCAGAGTTCACTTTGCCGACTCCTCCCCCTCTTTCAACTTCCAGGAAATTATCTGGTCGGTAGAATATATTATGTGTCTGTAGTCACGCTTACAAAAGTGACTGATTACAAAAAGCAGCGATTACTAGAAAAAACGGAGCCGCCTTGGTGCTGTACAGAGTCAGCGTAGAGGAATGGGGGAGCCTTGGCAGAAATTTTTAAAAACCTGCTAAGCAGAACGGATGAAATCAGGAAACCCAAGGCCAATGACATATTTGCAGCGTCAGAGCTTCCCGGCTTCTTTGTACACATCTTTCTCAAATTCAGTCAGGAAATACGCACACAGAGAAAACAGATCCAGCCACAGGGAGCTCGTGTCCCTTGCAGTCGCTGAGCCCTCGCCAGGAACAGCACACGCGTGGGTTTCCCAGCCTGCCAGCTCTGCCCACTGGCCTCTGGTTTAGCACGAAACGAGGCAAAATGCTGGGATTTTTCTTAAGGGAATAATGCATTAAGCACTACGGCCCCAGTGCAGGTTTTGCATTTTCAGGCTTTTTTCTGGCCAACCCTTCCCAAGGTTTTTACCATCAGGAAAAGCACAGGGTCTCTGGAAACTTGCCCGCTGGTGCTGCCATGACGCTGAACCTGGAAGTGGCAGCTGAAACTCAGGAGAAGGATCATGAGGCCGTCGCTGGTACCATTTGGGCACGCCAAATCATCAGTTCAACATGCAGAGGCAGCCTAAAGAGCCAACGAAACGCTGGACACCGCCAAGAGAGCAAGACAGCACGGATCATTTGCCATGATATGAAACAAGGGAGTACAAAAATTCATGGAAAACTGATAAACTGACAGATATTAAAGGAAATCGGCAGGATATAGCCCCTGTCATCCCTAATGCAAGGCTGCCTTATTATGGACTGCTAAAATGGGCCAGGCTCAAGTCCAACACATCACCAGCTATTGCCATGGTTAGAGACTCAGCACTGGGCTAGGGGAGCGGTTGGCTGAGCCAACACCGCTTCTTTGTACATCGCTGTGTGTCAAACTGGGCACCAGATTGAACAGCTCATCACAGTGGACAAGAAGGTCTGGGACAATTTCACCTCTCGAAAGAGTAAGTTTGAATGCTGGCGGTGCAAAGAAGCTGAAGGAATTACATCCAGCTACAGGGACCTAGATTTGCATTAGCGTCAGTGCTCGCAAATTTACGGCTCTACAGCTTCTCTGATGTGACTAAGTAAGAACGCACTGCCAGAGATGAGACTGGCTTATAAGATAATAGGAGGACATGCATGCTTTCGAGGAGAATTTTCATTATTTGTCAGACATTATGGAAAGCAGAAAGCAGAACTATGTGATAAAATATGGGAAGGAATAAGAATTTAAATCCAGCTCTAAAAAAATATTTTCAATAAAATCGTAATTTTCTATCAGTTTAGCAACTGACGAATGAAAGGCGTGAAAAAAAAAGTTGTAAAATTCACAGGCAGCAAGTTAGCAGTAACAGTTACTGAAAGGCAGAAAGTAGCATCAGGACTGTTAGGACAGCCCCAGTCATTTAGAGCCACAGACTTAGAGAAAAAGGCAGCTTCTCAAGTCCGGTAGTTTCAGATCAACAGACGTGAAAGATAATTGAATGAGTCTCAGTCTGATGAAAGCCAGCATCGGGAGAATTATCGTTCTCAATCCCTAAGATTAAGGGAGATTGGTGAATAAAGGAAATTTAAGTCCCGAAGTTGTTCTGAACCATTTCAGATAAATGAGCCTCCAGATACCAGCATGACCATCAAGACTGGCAAACAAATTACGCCGTGTCAAGACAGCAGACGGCAGCATGCCCCATGGGAGTGAGCCCGCAGCGCTCCCCGGGGACCGAGGTCACATTGCACTGGGCCACGGGCGCTGCTGGGATGGAGCTCTGCGCTGGCACGGTGAATGTCACGGGACCACCAGGAAAGGACTGGGCACTCTGCTGTTATTTTTCATCCCTGCTGCTGTAGGAAGGTCCTTGCTAGACCTGACCTCAGGCGTGACCCAGCTGGCAGGCAGTTTGCATCTGATGTTAGTGGGGTTAGAAACACTGAAGGAGTCCTCCGAGCTTTGCAAGAAGTGAAAACACCGTATCCTGTTCAACCGTATGAAGCCAATTACTGCAACTGGGAACCAGTCAAGAGCATCACCCTCTCCCTTCCCAAAAAAGAAAAGCTGTTGTCGGGTGTTTAATGATGCAAAGCAGGATTTTAGAATTTTATCTTACACCTGAAGGACCAGCCTTCCACCAGCCCGGCGGCCCTGCCCGCCATGGTGCAGGGCATCACTCCGCACTCAGCCAGGCTGAGCCCCTCGTCGCTGACGGCGACGGCAGCGCCCGAACCAGCCAAGGGTTTCTTGGAGTTCTCCCAGAGAGGTATTGATCAGACACAACTGGTTAGTACTTGCCATCTAACAAGATAACGGGCAGGAAGGTTGCAACAGTACGACAGATGCTTTTTCAGGCAGAGTTGGTATTTTCAGACCGGCAACGGCATGTACTACAGTCCTATTCATTTGGAAAATTACATGAGGATGAGGCAGTGGAATTAAAATAAAATAAAAAAAAAATTATTCTGCTTGTTTAGCATCCCAACAAGTTTTCTGAAGGGCCAGGTGAGCCCCAGCACAGCGGATGGAGACCAGAGGTGGGGAAAGGAGGGGGTGGGCTCCTCGGGTGGGCTGGGAGATGTCACCCCCAGCACACACGCACCGGGGCCAAGGAGAAGGGTCTGGCTGGAGAGAGCAAACCTGGACTATCCACAACAGACCTGCGGCATGCAGGAAGAAAAATACTGGCTTGTAATGGTTACCCACGTTTGCAGGATCAGGGGAAGCTGCCAGTTTACACTGAAATACAGTATGTCTCTGTGGGAAGGGCGTCACGACCGAACCGGGTAGCCGGGCAGGCTGCGGGCTCGGCAGCCGGGGGGTGTTCGTCGCTGTGACTATCGGCATTCGCACCCGTGAGCCAGCCCACGGGCAGCAGAGCCCCGAGGGGCTGAGCAGCCCCTCAGCACCCGGCAAAGCATCAGGCGTAGGCATTTAGTAAGGACATCCGCACAGCTCGCCTCAGCACCGCACATGGCAAGTAAACTGGGGGGCACTTTTAGGATCTCCTGTAAAAAAAGTGCTTTCTGAGTGACACAGGGGAGGAAACAGGACAAGCTGAGGTTAACAGGCTGCTGTGCACGGGACCAAGACCGTAAAAAAACCCTCAGTCCTGCCAGATGCAGCACAAGTACCGGCCTGCTACCTTCAGAGGCTGGTTTTGAGACAGAGAGCCTGAGGTTTTGGAAAATAATGGGAGCTGAGAGGAAAACGACAGAACAGGGTAAATTCACAGAGGAAATAAAAGCTTTCAGAAAAAAACCCCAGCAAACATTAACAAGAAACACCAAACAAGAGGAAGAAGGTGGAGCATGATATGAGCAGGGAGGAAGATGAACACAGGCAGGCTTAGGGAAATACTGATTTTACTTTGCTTTCTTGAAAGGGGAAATTGTACCTTATTTGGTAGGCCTCGACTCACGTAGGACAATATCTGCCTAAATGGAGTCACATAGGAGTGTGTCCCCACCAGGACCTGCACTCCCTGGGGCAGGTATGGTTTACTCCTCAGAAAAGCATGGGGAATAGATGTTCAACAAACACTAGGATCATGTCTGCTCGCTAACTGCTGTAAAACGTAACCACATAGAACATAATGCAAAATAAAAGCACAGTCAGTCCCCAATGGAAGCCTATTCAGGTGTCCAGACAGATGCAATCCCCAATTCAGGTGGAGAAGATGACTATTATGATGATGCATTTAATACTACGATCTGTTGTTCTTTCAAGATATACCGCAAGGCACCTGTTTGATATTTATAGCATGTACCTATAAACAACTGAACCTGAAATTTCCTCCCCAAAGCAGAAGCCAAGCTTGTTTTGATATCAAGCTGCTTCCCAGAAAGGAAATGCAGGGAAGGCTTCCCCTGCCCCGTCCCCTGGCGCTGCAGTAGCTGGCTCTGGGATAACAGAGAGAGAGGGAGGGAAGGAGCACGAATGGTGAACAGCAACGAAACCCCATTTCCATACCCACAGCGTCACCCCACCCCCAGCGAGAGCTGGTCCTTAGGTCCTCATAGACCTTGGCACTTGTAACTCGTCGCAGCCCCCTGCTTTTTGTCTGCAATCCACCTGCCCTCCCCCAGCAACTCCTTTTTCTTCAGCCTCGCTGCTCTGCAGTGCAGAAATAAGTAAGAGTCTGTTACACTTTGTGATGCTGATGCAAGGGAGCAACAGGCAACAGAGAACAGCTTGCCTTTAACAACATCGCTACAGTCTTTAATTCCAGGAGACAACTGAAATCCCATTTTTATCTTTCTGGCATTATGGGTCATTATCCTTTTACTGTTTCCAGCATTTTTTTTTTTTCACATGAGAGGCTGCAAGGAAAACTTCTTTAAATAGGTGATTTACCGTAATTTAGATAAATGCTGTATAACACATTGCATTGGTACATTGTGTAACATGATAGAATGTGCTGTATTATACACAAGTGGTTTTAATTGCTCATCACCTCAATGCAGTTGCACTTGGTGCACCAATATAGCGCTTTCACAGTAGTACTAGTAAAATAAAACACCATTATAGCTCAGGAACTTTCCCATATCAACGTGCATCTCTAGCAGGCTTGTAAATCAACTTGTCAAAAGCTCAAAGAAGGCCGAATCCTGGGAATACTTAAAACTATAAAAATCAGTAATGCCAGTCTGTTTCTCTTTTTTGTCTAATCCCAAATCTTTCTAGATCCAAACTAAAGCAAAAAAAGCTTATTCAATCTCATTGACCTCAGCACCAAGCCTGAAATCCAGGCAGAGCACACCTTTGAAATTTCAGTCCCAAATTTGAAATCAGGTACAATTCTGCTGCTGCCTCTCATTTGTGAGACTGAACTCCACTTCAAAGAGCCCCGATCTGGGAACTCTGTAGGCTCAGATCACGGCTTAGTGGCATAGGTATGAAAAGCTGAAGTCCATGTGAGAAACAGAGAACTCGTTTCAACTTCAAATAACTCCTCTTCCCTGCTTCTACCTGCTTTTATAACACATAGGGGGAAAAAAAGAGACACACTACCATTAGGAAAAAAATGAATGAGAAATCCTCTGAGTAAATCCATTTTGACTCCATCCAGGGCAAATCATCCTGATTACAAAACTGCTGCAAAATCCTAACAACAACAGTAAAAACGTACATCTTGTTGCTTGCTGCCCTCAGTTTCTCTCTCTGTAATGACTGACAGCAGCATGGGGACTTTGCAGCACACTGAGCTGCCTTCCGCACGTTCCAGAGCTGAGAAATCTTCCTCAAAAATTCTCTGCCATCTTTTCCTGTTCAGTTGTGCTCATGCCATGTGCTCTTCAAACCCCAGACGTTACAGCAGGAAAAGTGCAGATGACCCCTGGGTTACCTGAGTCTGGACAGCTGGTGATACCAGATTATGCTGATCCCTTTGATTCCCTGCCAGAAACTTCCCACATTCAGCACAGGCCAAAAGCAATTTAACCCTAAAAAAACCCCCAGATTTCTCAGGAAATGGTCCCTGATGCCTTTAGCCACATCCCACCTATTTTTTTCATGGTCTCACCACCTGCCTAAACAGCAAATCAAAGTGCGGACAACGGGGAGGGTGTTATCAGCTCATCCCAGCTCCATAATGTGGCTGGTGTGGGTGGCGCAGCCCCAAATACACAGTGACACAGACTTTATCGGGAGTATAAAACCTCCTGGGCTTTTGCCGTAGCAGTTGCTAGCTCCTATGAGAGCCCGAGCTTCCATTCCTCCCTGGTCATCCCCACCTTGCCTGCTCCGTGCAGGTACGCTTGCTCCAGGCACTCCCTGGTTGTCCCCCAGGCCACTGCAGCACCACTCGGCGACATCTCTCTCCTCTGCCAAACGCACCGGGTCTCAGCTCCCTCATTTAGTTCGGCTTCATGCAGGGGAGTGCATAACCCAAAGTGTTACACGTAGATGTAATAATTCATTTGGCACCGAGAAAAAAAGGAATCCATGAATACATTTTCACTAAAATGTGACCCCACAGCTTGCTTTCTTAATTCCTCTGTGCATTTCCCTGCCTCCTCTTTGGCCTCAACCAAAATACACTTGTTCATGGCCACGACGGAGAGAAAGAACATATAAAGCGGTGTTTTTTCCTTTTCATTATTATTACCATGGGCAGAGTACTGAAATTTCAGTACAGGCTGAATGAGATCTTTGTATGTTAGCACGCAAATTTTCTGTGTATACAGCTCTGGATAAAGTTTTAATTATCTTTGTGTGCAATATTTCCCGATCCCTTCTATGCTACTCTGTCCCTTCAGATGTGTCTGGAGAAGTAGGACCGTGCTGAAGTCCAGCTGTAAAAGGAGTCTGGCAGAGCCACGCCAGCACCCTGACTTCAGGCTTTTCAAAATCAAGGCAGACAAGACGTGAAATCCAACGTTCTACACATTTTGGTCACCGATGTGTGATTACTGGTTTTGGACTGGTCACAAGAGGGCACCATATTACAGAGCCGATGGAAACACTTTCAACACTTGCAAAGAACCATTAATAACTAATTGAATGTGATGCCGGGCAGCGGACCTGGCAAGGAACAGCACCTGGAGGGGGGCAGAAACTCCTCACACCCAACTGCAAGGGAACCGCTAACAGGAGGAGGAGTTTGCAATTATACGTACAATACCATCGTTTTTAAAGTAACCGATGAGGGAACGAAAAAATGAGTGTCAGCTAAGTAAATAGCTTTCCCTTAACATCTCAAATCAGTTTGCCCGCAGTGACTGGGCCAGCTCCTGCAGGGAGCCCCACACCAAATCCCAGAAATGATTCCTGAATTTCTTATTTCACCCGTTCTTCTTCCTACTCCTCTCTCTGCCGAGGAACAGACACCGCGAATCATTCACTGCCCTGGATGATGATGGTCTTGAATCAGCAGTGGTTTGCTGCTAAGAGGGCAAACCTGCTGATGCAGGTGCTGAAGCAACAGAGCCGATACAAACACCTGGTTTAAGTGGAGTGCATGAAAAACAGTTACACCAAAAGAATGGCTGGTCCGTTCTTGAATCCTGGTCAACCTTTTCTCCAAAAGTATCTTCTCAGTGGGTTCTCAATGGGTTAACAACTTTCAGCAGATGGCATTAAAATCAAAGAATGTCCTTATCCAATGAAAAGAACTCGACTTCTTCATATTTTTCTTTATTTTCTATATCCTTACATTAATTCTTTGTTTCTCTGGGCAATTCTTCTTTTTATTGTGCATTTCCATGCTTCTGTCACAGTCTTTATCCTTCTCTGGACCACGTCTATTCCCACTACAATCTATCTTCTTTGATGGAGCAACCCAAATTCACTGCAGTGATCAAGGTGATAATGTCCCTCAAACTGGATAAAAAAATGGTATTTTCAGTATTGTTCTCTCCTGAATACAGTCCAATATCGTTTCCCTTAAAAAAGTTGATTGCAACAGAAAATTGATTATATGTTCTCAGTTTCCTGCCCTAGGAGAAGGAAAGCAAATATGAAATATGGAATTCTAATAAACCTTCTCCTGTTTTTCATACTCATGGTATTCTGTCTTGATAATTTAGCCGTATCAGCCATTCTGTGCCCATTAGGAAAAAAAAATCATGAATATTACAATTATTGGTATAAAATTCTACTTATAACAGTATCTTCCTCTGTGAGGTATTAAAAATAGAAAAGAAATAAAGAATAAACATTAAAGGTTAATTTGTTTTAAGGCCATCTCTTATGCATGCTACCAACTTTGGTATTAGCTAAATGCTGCAAGGCAGAAGGTAATAGTAAACCCTCACAAATGCTGACCCTGAAATTAAAACCTTGAAGAAGGAAAATACAGAACACATGGAACAAATATATATATATATGTACACGTATACTCTTGGTGATATTTTAAAAAAAGGTTTTAAGACATTTTTTACATCACTGTTCACAGCCCGCACTCCCACTGGGAAGGAGAATAAGGAAGTAAAAGATACCTCCAAATTATCAATAAGCGTCCTGCCTTATGCAAACGTCTTCCAAGAAAGATGTCTTTGTTCTGGTTTGAAATAAAACAGAACTAACTTTCTTTTTAGTATTTTTACGTTTCAGTTAAGCCTCCTCTAACTGTCTGAAATTAACAGCATATTTTTTCAGACACTGTCGCTTCTAGAGTGATAAGACCTAATGATTATTATTTATACCAAGGAATGGGATGCAGAGAGGCTCCTGCTTATCCTTATTGCTATAACACCCAAGGGCAGCCAGCTTTGTTATGTGCCCTGTTGGAGGGTCAGAAGTGGAAAAGAGTTGAGGGGTCGCACCTGCGGGGAGGAGCGGACAGGACAGGTGACCCAAAACTGACCAACAGGGTATTCTGTCCTATCGGCTTCATGCTCAGTATAAAAGCTGAGGGATCAAAGGGTCAGCCCTCTTTCTTCAATGGCCGGCATCCGAGGAGGACTCTGTCTGTGTCTAACTTTGATCCCAATCCTGAATCCAGATCCGGAATCCAGTTCCCGTCCGTCACTGAGTCCAGCCTGGGACTTTCTCCATGCCTGTCCATGATGTGATCGTTATCCTGGGAGCTTCATACTGGTTTTGTATATATTGTATATATTTCCTTATTTTCTTTTTTTGATATTATTATCTTTTCTTTTTATTATTTTATTATTAATATTTCATTAAGGTAGTTTAGTTTCTTTTAAACTCATAAGTCTCTCTCTCTCTCATCCTTCTCCCCCGGAAGGGAGATGAAGGGAGAGGGTGGGGATAGCATTTGTCGCTCATCTCAGTGGCCAGTCCGGCCCCAACCACGACAGTCTTGTAGAATGAGTCAGTTCATCAACCGAAGCAATAACAAACAGCAGTGAAAACAGGTTCACATGGCCCAGCGTATGTCCATTAACCCCATTACGGTGCGGACGGGCCAGTTCAGCCCCCACTGGCTCTGCTCCGCTGCTGCTGCCAGCCGGGTGAGCAACCAGGCTCAGCCGCAGGAGCAGGCTTTGGGTACCGGCTCTCCTCCACTAGGGAATAGGAAAATTGACTGCTGAGCAGAGAATAAATGTTTATTAGGGTGATAATAAATTAAACTACTGGAAAAATTTCTGGACGCTTTGTCCAGGCAGAATTGGTGGATTTTTTATGTTTGTTCCAGTCTCGCCAGCTCTTCTCAGCCTGCCTGAAGGTACCACGGTATTCAAATATTCCCACAGTGCACACATGGCAAGGCCAACACTTCCAAGCAGCACCTGGACTGACTTACTCTGCATAAATGACCACAGTGAATGTAGCTACAATGAGGCCAAAGTCTCTGTGAACTGCTGGATTTACCACCCCTGCAATGTACAGTTGATTTTTCACAAGGTCCAGTGCATGCCAAAATAACCATCACTTATCCAGTAGATCCAAAATTTTGCCCTTTATGGGGAAATTGCTTCTGAGCTGACATTTTTTTTTCCCATTTTTGGCATGAGATTTTGAAATTTCCCACTGTCTTTTTACTAGACTTTGTTTAATTTTACCATCCATGACATTGTCACCCACCCTCCCTGGAAAATGAATATACTTTGAAGCTGATTATCCAGATTCTGTGAATTATTAAAAATCTTAAGTGTAGGCAAATCAGGTGTAAGGCTTCCAAAAACTTGATTTTTTAGATATCCTTTCTAATGAAATTAAACATTGGATTCTTTTCCAAGTATGTTTAGCCTTTGGAGGGCCATTTAGATATAATTTTAATAATCTTTTTGAGAACAAAAAAAAAATTTAAGATCTATTTCATTCTTTTTTTTGAATCAAAGTAAGTATTTTTGTAAGTCACTCGTCCCCAGAAGCTGGGACTTAAAGTCAAGTCGCAAA
Organism: Burhinus bistriatus; assembly: GCA_013397275.1. Lineage (NCBI taxonomy): Eukaryota > Metazoa > Chordata > Aves > Charadriiformes > Burhinidae > Burhinus > Burhinus bistriatus. The sequence continues at coordinate 466,377 of VYXH01008235.1, forward strand.
AGGAAAGGTGGCAGTGTTGCGAAGGCAAACGCCCTGCCCAGCCATACACAAATCTGGTTACATGTCCAGCTCTTTCTCTCCATCAATCAAATGTTCTAGGGAGTTGTTTCCCACTCTCCTTTTCCTTACATTCAGTTTTCCTTCTTTCATTTCTTCACACTTGTTGTCTTGAGACCTCTTCCTGCTAAGCATGAGACTAGAAGTGGCTTTTAGGAGGTATTACGCCCCGATAATCAGGGATTACTTCACAGCGTGCACGACCACTTCTCTCTCAGGATCACTTACAGAATCACCTTATTTGCTACCAGAGATTATTCCTCATTACTGGCAATGGAAAGCGATGTCAGCAGAGTAGTAAGTTTTAAAACACAGGGCATGTATACAGACCCAGCACTGGTTTCATGCAAAGCTGTGAAAGCCCTACTGGGGACCTATATCGCATGATTTTGTGGCATTGTGATCACTTGGGGTAGTATCACTTGGTACCGGGATCTATAGATTTTAACTCTAACACATCTTTTTGGCTTTTCTTTGGGATCAAATGAATTATATTACATGCATGCACTTGCCTTAAAGTGCCACGGAACTCAAATCATTTGAACACATTTGAGGAGCCAACCCCAATAATTCCATGTAATCCTTGTGTGCAGTTCCCATCCCATCATCTCTAAAATGATACATTAGAGATGGAAAACATTCAAGAAATGACAAAGATGATCCAAGGTACCAATCTAAGGGCCATCAAGCAAAGCAAATAGGAGCAAGCTCCCAAGTAAGCGAAAAAGAAGCAGTTCCTTACAGAACTCAGGGCAGTGAAATTACTTGACGAAGGACACGGTGGATGCAAGAGGCTTTGGAGGACATTTGGCACGTGGCTTGGAAGAGAAATACATTTGGGGTTACTAAATAGAGAAACTACAAGAGGATCTGGTAATTCCCTAACCTAAAAAAGTGCATGAAGCTCGCTCCACTCTCAGTCTCGCCCTCATGCACGTGCGTATTGCTTCTCATGGAAACAGGATTCGGGGCTGGGCAAAACTTTGGTCTCTTCTGCTCTTAAATGAATTTTTACTGTTGTGAGATTTGTATATCTACATTTTAAAGTATAATTATACTCCCTTGATCAGTGATAATTATCTCATTCTAAATTTGTTTTAATGAATTATATAAGTCTGGTACTATTTCTTGTAAGAAAAAAAAAGTACTGTTTCTTGTATGTTCAACAGCTTAATGCAGTCAGGAGATCCAAACTCACCAGAGACTTTCTTTCTTAGATAAGTAAATCCTTGCTGCTAAATTTTCAATTACAAATATCTGATATAAAGTTTAATCACCAGAAATACAGCATTTCCCATCTCCAAATTATGAAATTATGGTATCTCAGCATATATTTATTTAATGTTCATTAAAAGGAACAAGTGGAAGAATGCATAGTGGTCTAATTATCCTTGGTAAGCACTCCATGTTCAAGAAGAGTCCAAGAGCAGTGGAGCAAGCTCAGGGAAAGCTACTGAGGTAACAGAATGTGCCTTGCACCAAGTAAAAATCTTCAACAAGGAATCGAAGTCAAGCAGGGCAGTATGAAAAATGTAAAATTGCCTCATTTTGTTTTTTTTTTAAAAAAAGTAAGCAAGTTCCCTCCTATACAATAGAGGGCACCTAAAGATGGACCATGTTGAAAGACATGAACCTTTCTGTAAATCTCTATTGAAGGTATCAGTAGTAGGTTATAATCGGGATCAGTTTCTTAACAAGAGGCCCAAACACCCTGAAGATCTCTCCTTTCTCCATCATCCCTTTACAGTCCTCCTTTAAATGTGATTCTTGCCCAGCATATCCTGCAATTATGCACCTCATTTCTTCCCTCTGATTCTTCCTGGATGCTCATCTCCTAGATACTCCTTTCCCAAAAATCTTCCACCCTTACACCAGCCTGATCGTTAGGAAAGCCTTCAGCAAGTTCATGCAAACCCTCATTTTTGATCTTCCTTTCCTACAGTTCAAAACTGAATTCCCCACCTATCTGCCCAGATTTTCTTAGCAGTGCTAGATCTAAATTCAATATATTTCTTCCTCCCTCCCAAAGCAAACCTCCTCATGGTGAGATATTGCCAACCTCCTGGGTAAGGGAGAAGACCACCACCCACTGCTGCGTCCAGCTTGCTCCATCACCCAGGAGTATGGCTTTCCTTGTTTCTCTCCCTTCTCTTTCCTGTGTTATACTCCTCTGAAGAAGCAAAGGAAAAAAAATCCCACCTTTATTCTAGTACAAATTTGACCAGCTGGGCTGCAATTGTGACCATCCTTTTAAAGGCTTATTGAAGACACTTTCTGTCACAGCAGTTCCCCCTTCCCCAGGGGCTGGGGACCGCTGGGAGCTCACCATTACCCGCTTCGCAGGTGTCAACCGGGGAAGCGCATCTAGCGGTGTCACACCGTACCTCTAGTTGTTCACCTGGATTTTTAACTAACATCCACTGAGAGAACACCTCATCCCTCTCCCAGTTAAACCCCTGTAAAACCAGTGCCTTTCCTTCAGCTCAGAGAGCAGCAGGTTTCGATTTCAAACCGCTTTGAACAGGATGAAAAAAAACCAAGAACCTTTTTTAACTGGCTTCGAACTGTTAAGCACGTAGGCAGAACTGCCTCATGCGTTTCTTTTCTTCCAGCAGCAGAAACACCGCTGATGTGACCCGCATCTTCAAAAGTCCCCCACGGACGCAGCCGCTCCCCGTGGCAGCGTGCTGTTTCCTTCCCATTTCCATTCCTGCTGTTCTGTTTTTAATCAAAAGGCTCCCCTCTGCGAACTGGGTGCAGTTGCAGTAAGTCTGCCTGGCGGGCAGGGTAAAAGGACCCAGCGCTGAATTTAGCAGCTTTGTATTAGCCAGCAGCAATACAGAGCCGGGGAAACGCCGCCGTCCACCTTGGTGCAACAAAGCATGGCGATGGGGTCGGAGCAAAGAGGCAGCTTCTACCTAATTCCCATGGATTTTTACCTCAAACCTGCAAACAAATTTAACAGACACAGGAGTCCAAGTGGTTCTAGTTTTCACACCTGTTACAGCTTCAAATTATTCCCCAAAGTGGCTCCTCGCCAGCAGACACGGCCACGGCAGGAGGCACTGCCGCGGTTCTGAGTTATTTTGAGAGAAAAACACTAATTCTTGTGGAGCTGGGCTTGAAAGGGAAATGGGGAATCTGTTTTCTCTAATGCCTATAAAAAGTGTAGGAAAGCAGCTTGCTGGTCCAACGTGTGAGAGTGCGGCCATCACGTTGCCTGGGAGGGGGAAGTCTATTTTTCCTGCTCTTTTAAAAAAATCAGTGGGTACAGAATTAGGCAGTTACCAGGAGTAGGTGTCAGCAGAACCCAGAAGAGAAGAAGTGAAGTCCAAGGACATCTGCTGACTCTGCTAGCCACCTGTGAGTCACAAATTGTTCCCTATTATATTACCCAAGCAATTCAATGTATTTTCCAGTTCTTCATCTCAGGCCGCTAAGCCATTTCTTAGGCGACATCACGGTACTGACTTCAAGGCTCATTTCCACCCTTTGCACGACTCCAGCTCCTGCTCCTCCTTGCACACCCCCAGGAACATCCCCACTTGCCTGGACTTCTCCCTGGAGTGACTCTGCAGCCTGTCCTCCCTGTGCAGCATCACACTGCCAACGGCCTCCTCATCACTCGTTCCCTTTCATCTCTCTTCTCCCGGGTGACCTTCATGCCACCGGCCCCGTCCCTGGGCCAGACTTTTCACTCAACGTGGCACGGTGCAGGGACGTAACGAATATAAAGCTATTACATAGAATGTCTGAGGCCACTTGTTTTGGTACCTCAGGAGGACGTTTGGCTCAGAGGCCCAACAGCAGTCGGCGACACCCAGGGGAATGGTTAGAGTTCAGCAGGCTTTGGAGAAATTAAGTTACCTATGGAGGCTCCTAAATATAGGATTAGGCACTTGCGAAAATCTTCATTTCCTCAAGACATCAAACTATTCAAAAAACCTGCAAACAAACCCCTCTATTTGGCCATTACAATGTTACTTCTGCTTTTCTAGGGTGTGATATTTTTCACAAAGAGGACTTTCTCCAGTGTATTTCTCTCTCCAAATTCAGAAGTTGCTGTACATGCCAAAGGATGATTTTCTCAGTCTGACAGCAGCGTGTGTGCCCCACCAGCACCTCAGCGCTGCAGAGAAGCTGGGCACCGAGGCGCTGCTAAAGCCAAGGTACGGAGCTCCTCCCCAGCTTGCTCCTGCAGACGATATTAATTTTTAAAAGAGCCAAATTGATTTCTCATTTCATTCTCTCTAGCAGTAATGAACAAAACAGCTACATGGCAGAAGTGCTCTCCTCCACGGCCTATAACAGTATGTTAAAAAGCCATTAATTCACGTGTTTCCTGTCTTTAGTGAATAGGTTACTGTCACTACTGAATTTCGGCAATTGCCCAGCAGCTGAAAGGCAGGGAGCAGGGCAACTTCTCTTCAGTGCTCTCAGAGCACAGATCTGCAGAAGAAGATGATCCGGGATGGGATCTAAAATCAAAATTATGCTTGAAATGATTTAACATTTTCCTCTCTTCTTTCTCATTTTAACAGTCTGACGGAGCATGAACCCATTGCCTGCTTTGGCAACACAGGATGTCACCACTTCATGAAGGCGTTCAGATTAAGAACAGCAATCAACCATCTCTAAAGCATGTGGGCTCTTCCATTGACACCAAGACTACCTAAAAGCTCATGAGTCTTTTCTTCATGAGTCACAACAGAGGGTTTCTGAAGGCCATCCCCAGCAAAACCTCCACGTGAGAGTGTGTGAGCAGCACTGTCACACACGTCCTTCAGTCCTTCTCCTGTATTTTCCTCTGGTCCACACAGCATTTTCCTTTAGTGCCATGTCTTTACCTCAGCATAAGGTCGTCCTTATGGCTCTTTCAGGGTTGTGGGGCTCTTTGCAGTTGGGGCTGGAAGTCCACTGAAACCTTAAGCACCACAAACCAGTGTGCTGTGCTTTAGCTAACTTGCTGTGTGTCTTAAAAAATATTTCAAGAACATTTGAAAAGCCAGAGCACTCACAAAAATGATGCAGAAAGAAGCTACCGTGAGGTAGGATATAAGGTTTGGCACAGCAGAATTGGGAGTGGGACAAGTTTTCTTTGAACCATTAAGACCAGTAAACCCATACACTTAAGCCTTTTTAACACATATTTAAAACACATTGACATTAATTAACTAGCATCTCTGTTTAGCAAGGTGGGCAACGAAGCAAATATCCCAACAGAGTAACCCAATTTTCTTTATGCCTTCACCAGATTTATACTAACAAAACCACCCGTGAGCGGTTTCTAGCTTACATTCATTGAACATAAGACAGGAACTGGGGCGAGTGTGTGGCTCTCATCTGGCATCCCCTGCGTTCAAGGAGATGTAGCTCCTTCCTAATGCGGATCCCAAACACACAAAACTGCAAACTTACTCTGGCCAAGGAAGATGACCTTGTTCCTCCGATGACAAACAGAAAGATGAGTTTTTCTCCCATGCCAACAGCCCAGCCTTGCCAAAGGAAAGGCTCCTGCTGCCTTACAATTTGGATGGTCACTTGGAAGTGGTCAGTCTTTTGACCTGTGGATGAGCAGCCTGGAGAAGCCTGCACTCCAGCTAACCATGTTACAGCTGTCTAGCAGGGCAATTTTAGTCTTAAGGGCTGTCAAAGCAGCACCTTAGCACAAACCTTTTTCACAATGAAAAATATTAGCACTTACAAAGTTCTTAATATCTATGCAAAGCAAACTATAAATAATTCATATACTCCACACGCATCTGCATCATTTGAAATGCATCAATGCTTTTATCAATACAGTGCAATGGATTTACACTGCACAGAATAGACTTGGGGGCATTTGGGCTATCCGAGTATTGTTGAACTGAGCATTATTACTAAAGGTAAACTGAAATAAATTACCTCAGTTATGACACAATGATTTTTTTCTGCATGGTAAATAAAACTTATTAGTTCTAGGTCATTAAATTCAATATTAGACTTTAAAAGAGCCTAGAGATTCTATGATGTTATTAGTAAAACATGCAACAAAACATATGTGCTTCAGTATTAAAGATAAAAGAATTACTCTATTATATTTAGATGTTAGTTATTACTGCATTTTTCAGAAGGACTTTTTGAGATAAAAGCCTAGCTGCCATTCTCAGACGCGAGCTAGGCACGCAGTGGTTCTGGCTCTCACTGAGGGGCAGGTTCCCAAATAACTGAGCCATCTCTGAAAAGGCCATTCAGAGCCTTTTGCCACTTTACCCGCTATTCCTCTTGGGACAAGAATAAATACTGTTTTGCCAGTGTTGCAAGTGAAGTAAGTGGGCAGGGACCTCAGAGAGCAGGGCTTGATTTTCAGGTTTTTATTAAGTCAACTTCCCCTGACCCCAAACGCGTCCTTTGGTGTCCTGTACCTCAGTGCTCCTCACTGCTTGAATCTATTGTGCTCTTCATTTCAACCTTTATTCTCTCATTTGGCTACAACCTCTCTGCAAGGACTGTCTCACTGTGTCTGGCCAACGTCTAGCACAAAGAAGACCTAATCCTAGTTGGAGCCTCCAGCCACTAACATATAGCCAAAAATCCTGGCAACAGCCACCGCTACGTACACTCTGTCTTGCAAGATGCCAACAGCAAGGCTGGAAAAACATCCTCCAAGAAGTAAGCGATGATGGCATGTTGCATCCAATCAATCGCAATAACCACGGGCAGTATATTATAGGCTGCTATTATGTTTTTCTAACTACAACAGCAGCCAAATACTTTCCGTGTGGGCAAAATATATTTGCCATGAAGTGCAAAGACAGAAGATAAGTCCCCCCAAGTGGTGTATAGGATTCAGTCTCTACTGCTTACTTTTCATCGGGCACGATGCTGCCTCCCTGTGAAAAAGGAGGAGTGCTCCCGAGATGCCGGGGGTCAGATTCACGGCTGAGAGGAATCACTGCAGCTCCACAGGGTCACAAAGACAGCACTCATAACCCAACCGGCTTCTCAGGCCAGGTCCAGGTAGTGACTATGAACTATTGTTTTCAGGACAAATCGGTCGGCTGAGCTGCTCTTCAGCACGAAATGCAAGTACCATTCTTTATCCCATTTTTTGTCCACCATTACAGGAACATTGCAGCATCCCAGCAAGCTTTTCAGAAACCTGAGCTAAAATCCTGTGTGAGAGGAATTACAGGAAAAGCCTGGTAATTGTGAAGGTTAATTACAAAGTAACGTGGAGCTTGAGAGCAGAACTACTAAGCAGTTAGAGACTAGACTAACGAGTGGGCCATCTGTCATCCGTGAGAGGGCTAACGAAAGGCCGGCACAGGACACTCCTGACAGGGTATGGAGGAGGATATGTAAAAGAGGAAATGTCCAAATGCAACATTTAAGATACGCAGTATGAAATGAGCTGTTAATTGGAGCTCGTATGCATGCTTAGCATACGGCCAACATAATTATAGTTGTACAGTAAAAGGAAGTTCACAGTCGAGGATGGTAATAGAAGGGCGCAGGGTGCGATGCACCCAGCGATGAGCAGAAGAGCGCAGGAGGAGGCACGGGATGGATGGGGCTGGAACAGAGACACAGTTCAGATTCTTTGCGCTTGGATTGCAGGGTAAAGGGATGCCATTTGATCACCAGCACAATCTCAGATTTCCTGTACTACATTGCTACATGCCTACTATATCGTACCACATATATTATACTATACTATACTATACTGTACTGTACTGTACTATACTATACTATACTATACTATACTATACTATATACTAAGTTGTCCTGAAGAGTGAAACCTTCACAATCAATTCAGTGCTTACTTATGCTACAGGGCAAATGTAAGCAATAGCAGTCCCTGGAAGCGGAACTAGAAACAAACTCTGGAGCAGTCAGTTCTGGTCTATGAATGCATTGCTCCCCTCTGGAGCCCTCTTAACTGAGTCAACACCAATAGCTGGGGCAGTAGAAGACATTGAAAGCAGCAGATAATTAAACAAAATATTCTTTCCTCTCCATAAACCACTAGATAAAAACACAAAATGGAATTTGAAATTAGAAGTGGCATCACAGAAATTCTACAAGGTTCAAAGTTCCATCTTTGGTACATCTCTCACTTAAGTAAAATTAATTGCAATTCCAATAAAAAGATGCAAATTTATCCACAAATCAGCCACAAGTTGTGACTGAAAGCTTAGTGAAAGCCTGTAATGTTTGCACTGGAAGTGTAGTTATGTTAGCTTTGAGACTGGTTCTCTTTTTTTTTCCCCCTAGGTCCTTTGAAATCAATACAATGACAGAGATATTGATCACAAATACATTATTTTTCCACTTGCCCACTGCAAATGAAGAAAATGCTTAAATTTAAGCTCATCCCATCAATTTCAGTGAGCTTTCAGCATATTTTTAAGTGCCATCCTGAATAGAAATACCTTCTTTTTTTTCTTTTTTAATTTTTATTTTACCACTTGCTCCATTCAAGTTAAAGGAAAGACCTTGCTCCTTCAGAGAGTTCGAATCAGCCCCTCCCTTACAGGAAAGAACACAGATATTCTAGTGACTGAACTATTTTGGAAGCAAATCCCCCAGACGATTCAAATACTCCTAAATATGCAACATGCTTCATCTCAGGTGAGGCTACCAAACTCCCATCTTCTGCAATAACGAAGAAGGAAAGGAAGGAAACAGAGCTTTGAAGAGCCAAGAGGACTGAATGTTGCAGATCTCTAAAAGACCATGGTATTTTGCTTTACAATTAACAGGAGAAGGGGAAGAAGGATAGACAAGTTACCTATATTTTAACAATTGTGTGGATTCCCCACAAAACATCAACTCATTTTGTGAGTTGACGTGCAATTTTAAACATGCATTTTTTAAATACACAATTTTTCCGCTAAGGCATTCCAGCACTCTTGTTACACTAAGTTTTATTAGTTTGGCTTTGGCATTTTCAGTGTCTTTCATTTGCATTTTAAAAACTGAGAATAAGAAACCAATAGGAATGTGTGCTTGTGAATCGGGCTACTGGTCTTTCATCTTCCTTATCAGGGACCTTAATCAAGATTTCACCACTTAGCCAGCTAGAGAAAGCTGTGAAAAGCAACTGTAATGCAGAAAAGTAATTAACGTTGTAAAATCGCTTTGGGTCCTTGGATGAATGACATTGCAGATTAGAGTCTTGTCTTTAAATGTGAAGTCACCCTTGGGTAAATCTACAGAATATCTATTGGGTTCATAAAATTTCTCTAGACATATTAAAACCAGTATCAGCGGTATTAGTAACACAACAGCAACAGAACAAGTCCTTCTAAAATATCTATACTGGTTTTCACAATACTACTTTGTGCTTTATTCTTTACAGAAACAGTATTTTAGCAATTTCAGATCAGGCGAGACTGATGTTAAGTTGTGCTGGAGTCAGTGAAGGTACACAGGAGTAGGGAGATGGAGTTTAAAACATGCCAAGATTGGAATCGTAAAAGTGTATATGGCATCAGTATGTGATGATAATTGGAAAAGCATGGGAAATACCGTTTTTTCACAGAAGACTGCAGTTTTGTAGAAAATACACCTTACATCCATGTGAAGCTGTACTCAGGAGGGGGGGATATTATACCTAGGTCTATGGCAATACTTCATTCTCTGTTCCTGAAAAAGGTTATTTAATTCATTATCATTCCCTCATACTCTAGCAAATAAAGAAAATAGCAGTAAAGGTCTCGATAAAACACTTCTTTCTTTATCAAGGTGATTAGGGATATCAGCGCTAAAAAAAGGATGCTAGAGAAGTAATTCTGAACTGCAAGGCAGCTAATAGTTCCATTATCGTTATTGCTAGAGAGTGGTTATGGGGAGCACCATTGCCCCGGAGTATGCAACCTGAAAAAGAGCTCCTGCCCATCAGCAGGTGTGTTTGTGAAGGTGCGCATCATCTGCAAGTGCTTTCCCCCGTAGTTGAACTGGTGGGAGAAGTCGGAGACAGCTGAGCTCAGGGCTGCTGGGGAACGTGTTAATTCAGCACTACCCTTTAACACTCTCTCTCTCTTTTCATTACAGGTATTAAAATTGTTCCCAGTGGGCATAACAGACAAGGAAAGCCAAACACGAGGAAGGATTCGATCCAGTTCCCTATTATATTCACAAGAAAAACTAATAACTTCAGTGATAATAGGAGTTGCACTGGAACCTACATGAGCAGCATACCACAAATCATTTTATTCTCGCCAAAGCTTGTTCAGACTGCAGCGATTTCCAGCGAGAGCTGGAATCTACATCCCCCAAAACAGCTCTGCTCCAGCAAATGCTACGTGCATTAATTCAAGTGTTATTTGGTTTTCCCCTGACTAGAAAACATAAGGCAGCAGAGGATAAAAAGAGCACGTGGCTTGTGTGCAAGCACCAGCCCAGCTGCTGCTGGACCACTGTTTGCCTGTTGCTTAGCAATGCTTCACCTCTCTGCTGGAAAAAAGTGTTTCGATGGGGGAATATAAACTTGAAGTTTTGTTTATGGTAAAATAATGACTGTGATAGTGCTCCAACCACTTCTTCCAACCACATGCTACATCACCTACTGAATGCTGGAAGCTCTTTGGGACAAAAGCTGTCATTTTCAACGTCTAGCCCACTGGAGAGTCTTAAATAAAAAATTATAACAACAGAGCAGTGGTGTTTGCATATTTATCAGGAGGAAAGCTGGAATAGGAATTTGAGGATTGAATTTTTGGGCATGGTTCTGGACAACCAGCTTTAGCTGTCCTTGCTTGAGCAAGGAGTTGGACAAGATGATGTCCTGAGATCCTTTCCAACCTCAACCACTCCTTGATTCTGTAATTTCAGAAGCAAAATAAAGAACAGAAGACATAAAGAAGGAAATAAAAAAAGAGATGCCCAGAGAGCGAGGAAGTGAAACAAAGACACTGCAACACGTTTGTGCCTCACTCACCAGTTATCCATTTAGCCTCTGGGTCATGAATCTTGAGATCATCACTGAAGAGATCTTCCACTGTTATCTTCTTCTTCTGAGACAAGCTGTTATCTTCAACTGTAAAACATTCGAAAACAAAACTGCCATTACTTCAACTTCGAAATGTATCTGAAAGTACAGCAACTGTGAAGAGTGCCATGTCATATCTCATTCGGGAACAGTCCGCATTAAGCTTTCTGTCACACATAAGCCCCTTCCCATTGTCCGTGTTATAAAAGGACCATCTGGTGATTCACAAACAGAAACCTCCTGGTTATTTATGCCTGGACTCAGCAACTACAAAAAGACCAAGATATGGTCCAAAATACACATTTTCAGACATAATCTGATGAAAAAAGATTTTACAAGTCATGAAAACACACCTATAGATGTCATAGTGCTATATAATGCTGACTGTTCTGAAGACTATTAAAGCTACTTAATACAAAGACTATTCTGAAATCATTAGTTAAATTTTAAAGCAATAATTAAAAGTGACCAAGTTTTTACAGTTTATAATTTTATTTCCTTAAAAACTGTCATGCAGAACCACAGCTGGAAAGGTATTTAGCCCTATAAGGGCTCATACAGACTACTTCAAGAATTCAGAAAAGATTTTCCATGGGAATCAGACACTTGACTGCAGAAATAATTTTGAAAAATCTATCAGATAGAACTCTAAATCCTTAGGTGTTGCATAGCTGGCCCATACTAATTTTCCTTTTTAGTGAAAGGATATACAGTTTCATTTGCAAACATGGAAATCTGGACAGCTTTTACATTGAAGAACGAGACTGCCAGTTTAAGATACTGTAAGATCAACTTGTAATAAACCGTGTCCTTCATTTAGTTCGTTCTTCCTTATTCTACTCTAGCACTCTGCTTTCCCCATAAATACTCGTATTTTCCTCTGCTGCCCTTCATACAGTCCCCTTTGCATTTCTCATGACTCAGTCTGAGACTGCCAACAGATTTCTGATGCAAAGCATAATCTGAAGAAAACACAGAACTGATTTCCTTCTGAGTATATATTGCTGTCAAAAGGAAATCTGTCTCATCTAGGATGCCACCAAGACTGAACACACATGAGACAAACCAAATAAAACCAAGGCACAAATTTAATCACTTGAAGTTTGCCACAGTTAGCATCTTCTCCTGTGCCAAAACGATACCTTGTCATTCCTATCACCACCTCCTCGCTATGTAACAATTCTTACAGACCCAACTCAGAGGCTCCTGGGCCTGTAACTGAAATGTTTATGTTGAATCAATGGATTCTTGGGCCTTACAGATGAAGAGTATATATTACAGAAGCCTATACCAGGTGCTTAGTTAATATGATAATGGATTTTTATTTTCTCAAATCAGAAATTTTTAGTGAAAAACTGAAACCGCCGATTTTGATTAACATATTCTTTCTTTTCTTTTTCCTCCCAACAGTTTTTTTTTTTGTTATGACAAGCAGTCACCTTCTATGAATAATTTGTTTCCAACATTCAATTTTTTGCTGAAAATATTTTCATGGAAACCTTTCAGTCAGTGTAGACACATTTGCTCTTTAAAGGAACACGTGAGGCCACATTCTGAGTTTTTCCACAGCAGGTGTGTGTGCTTCAGCATCTCTCCTCACCACAGCATCCTCATGCCTGAGGTCTATCGGTATCATGCAGCCTTAGCTATCTTTAACATTGTTTAGTACTAAACTTGTTACACTGAACACACTGGTGATTAGAAACAGTGGAAACAGACTCTCTGAAGCCATTTATTTGAGGAAAAGAGTCTTCTTTACTACACTAAATTGAAGCTCCTAAGCTTCAATTACCTATGAACAATGTTTTGTTCCACTGAAAGGTGTTTCAATATAAACTATCATTTTTACTAAATCAAATTATATTTTTCAATTTTCACACTTTTTTTAAGTCTGATTGAGGTTTCAATCACACTGCTCAATCTGGCTTCCAAATACCAAGACACATTAATAGAAGTCCTCAGCTAAATCACTCCGTGTGACAGCATTATGCCAAGTTCTTCTACATAATTTTATTTATTAAAATGGAAAATACAGATCAGAGGAACTCGAGGAAACTGTTCCAGTTAGTTCCCACCATGGTGCAAGGTCCTGGGGAGACCAGGCGGTGCAGAGCAGGAGGTTGGAGCCCACATACAGCCCTGGGCTTACAGCTGTTTCAGGCGCTGCTTCCCAAATGCCACCCTGAGGAACACAGACACCCTCTTCCTCACCTTGAGGGCACAAGGACAGGCACAAGCAAACCTCTGTGCTGGAGTTTTGGGAAGGGGCAGGGTGGGAAGCCCTTCTCATTGCCTCTTTCTGTGCAGGATGGAGACAGCCAGTCTGGGGGCTGCACCACCTCTATACCTTCATAGCACTTCAAACTCCTCGTGAGGGACAGCAGGAAGAGGGAGAGGTCCAACTGAAGCATGCACACCCAGGAGCCTCCCTAAGGCATGTTGTGGAGATTCCCTTACTGTTTCCTTCAGTGGGCTGTAATAGGTGCAACAGGTCCTATGGACAACCATGGACAACATCAATCTCAGCCATAGAGCTGGGGAGAAAACAAATAACTAATCAATAAATCAATGACTTTTTTAGTAAAAAATTCAGATTTACTGACCTGTCATCTAACACACAGGTAAGTCAGAGCACTCATTAAGAACACCTACTTCATTCCTCTGACCCCAAGGGAGACATTTACAGACAAAGAAATGTAAATGCCAGTTCTCAGGTAGTCCACCCTCTCCTGAGCAGCAGTCTCTGAGCTCGCCTTAGTGTGTCTAAGCCAGCTGGCAGACACAAGTTGTGTCCACACCCAACTGCAGAGACTTCAGGGCCTCCTTGGGTTTATGAAAGGAGAGGATCAACATGTGCCACCACCTTTTTTGCATTCATGCCCTCCCCCCCACCAGCAGATCCAGGTGGCAGCTGCCAACCAGGGCCTGACAGCGCAGCAGCATGGCAGTGGTACAGGTGGCACAAGGACCTGTGATTTAAGTGCCACGTCAGAAACCCACCACCCAAACAGCAAAGTTACATGCTGAGAGAAACAACTGAAAACCATGTCCGTTTTATTTTTGATTCAATGTTAAAGGCATGATGGGAACCCTGCATCGGTCAGACCTTTTGGGTTCATCTGTCTGCACCTCATCCTTGCACTGAACTGGTAAAACCTTGCTCTCCAGCACACAAACAGAACAAAGATCCTCAAAAACCCAGAAAACTCAAAACAGAAGGGAGAAGGGCTATGAGCTGACCTCTCTGCCTGTTTTGCCTCTGCAGTACCAACCCTTTCTTTCAAGTTTCCTCTCAATTCCAGCAATGCTCACAGGCTGCTTGATGGGTCAGAAGGTTTCAGTCACCTTTGGGTGCCCACCTTTCTTTCTGTCATCCCTGGGGCTCAGCTACAAGTCAGTGTCAGATGCTTTTCTCACACATCTCCTGGGCTATTGTGCACTGCAAGCACGTGGGCAAGGCTATGTCCATGAATGTCCACCTCTTGGCAGACCTCACCCAGCACACCAGGAGCTCCCTTCCCACCTCACACGTTCCTCAGCATACCTGCTCGATTCCTGGGCAAACCTGAGCCCCTTTTACCCCAAAAGGCAGTGGTCAGACGAGGCAAGCAGGCAGCCTGTCTCCCTTCTGTAAAATCCCACTTTTTTTTAATGGCATATAATATATATTTATATATAACAACTGTGAACAAACAAATTAAACTCCTGCACAGCTGGTCAGAGGATATTTCCTTGCTCTTCCCGACTAGCAAAAGTCATACAGAGCTTACTAGGTGATGCATTTGGCTGTCTGACAGCATGCTGTGAATTAATGCTGTGCAATCACAGAATCACCGAATCACAGAATGGTAGGGGTTGGAAGGGAGCTTTGGAGATCATCTAGTCCAACCCCCCTGCCAGAGCAGGGTCACCTAGTGCAGATTGCACAGGAGGGCATCCAGGCGGGTTTTGAATGTCTCCAGATTCAGAGACTCCACCACCTCTCTGCCACCCTCAAAGTAAAGAAGTTTTTCCTCACTTTGAGATGGAATTATCCTCTGTTACAGCTTGTGCCCATTGCTCCTTCTCCTGTCGCTGGGCACCGCTGAAAAGAGCCCATCCTCTTGACATCCGCCCTTTAGATATTGATAAGCATTGATGAGATCCCCTCCCAGTCTTCTCTTCTCCAGGCTAAAGAGACGCAGGTCTCCCAGCCTTTCGTTGTAACAGAGGTGTTCCATTCCCTTGATCATCTTTGTAGCCCTCCACTGGACTCTCTCCAGTAATTTGTTGTTTTTCTTGAACTGGGGGGCCCAGAACTGGACACAGTACTCCAGACTTGACCTCCCTTGACCTGCTGGCCATGCTGTTTTTAATGCATGCCTCCTTTGCCTCCATTTCCAAACAGAGGGGACCAGAAAGCAGCCTTTTCAAAAGCAAAACTTCTCATGGAATTTGGGGAAGATTTTTTTCATCAAGATTTCTGTAGGATTGGGTCCTCTGTTCAGCTTTGAAATGTGTGTGTGCATGCACACATGCATATCTATAAACTTTTGCATGTCTTTATATAAATACACAAACACCACTGCTAGGACGGGACCCATACAGGTGCCATATGCTGTGACAAGTGAGCAACCGCCAATTAAGAAAGGCTGAGTCCCACACTTTTATCGTTTGTATAAATAGCTTCACATTTTTCAAAGGTGGGTGGAATGGCAGGGCTCATACACACATGAAATCAGAGTCCTTCAGCGTAGGCAATTGTGTGCACGCAGTAGACTGCTGTGTCATTAAATGCAAGCTTTCTCCAGTTATTGCTTCTTTTGAGAATGTTGTTCTAGAATACCAAAGGATATACAAATCATAGAAATGCTGAAATTTTATTAGGATTTTACAGAATAAGACCCAAGCGTTAGCTAGCAATAAAGCACTGCTGTTGCAATTATAATGTCTGCTGAATGCAAAGAGCCCTGTTCCTAGTCTATGAGCTAATCTTAAAGCAGGGAGAGTGACCTGCCTCTGAGAAACCCAAACCAGTAGGGATTTCAGCCTTTCTGAAGCTGAATCCAGAGTTAAAACCTTCTTTAAAGGTTTGGGCTGATTTGCAAAAGAGTCTTGAAGAGATATATAAATTCTTTTTTACCTCAATTATTAAATATCTTAATCTTTATCTGTTCTGCTATGCAAACCTTCCCCATTCCCCACTCTACCATTCACTTTTGGTTTTGCAGGAGACTACCCCGGAGACTACTCCGACTTTCACAGTACTGGGAAATACCATCATCCGGATGCAAGTTATGGGTCCAGTTAACCACTTTTCTTTGTCTGAACATGGATTACAAACCTGCATGCTGTGCTTTTTCCC
The DNA here is from genome assembly GCA_013397275.1 of Burhinus bistriatus. Classification (NCBI taxonomy): domain Eukaryota; kingdom Metazoa; phylum Chordata; class Aves; order Charadriiformes; family Burhinidae; genus Burhinus; species Burhinus bistriatus. The sequence goes on from VYXH01008235.1 coordinate 482,753, forward strand.
ATGTATGTCCCAAATTACTCTCTGTAGGCATTGCATGATGTTCAGCACTGGGTTTAGAGCACCTCTGCATTGCATGCCTTGGTGTTGCACTGCAAAACAGGCCTTCAAATCGACAGCAAAATACGTAGAGAAGAATGGTTTCCCAGGCAGGGAGAGGGCCAAGATAGACAGGTACAAGCAAGGAATTCAGAGATAAAATTCAAAAGCCTATTTGTACTAGCAGGACAGTGTCAGGCTGGACTCTAACATTATCATCAGAAAGAAAACTAAAAAAAATGAAGTATTCTCAAGCATTGTGCTCTGTCCATGCCAGACTGCATCACCCTGCTCGAGGTATTTCCAGGGAAGATGGTTTTCTTCTTTTTTTCCTGATTCCACTCTCACACTTGGCAGCAGCTCCCCAGCTCAGGAACATCCACAAAACTTCCTCACCTTCCTTCCCTGTCCTCCTGTCCCTTCCTTGCCTCTTGTTCAAATATCCACCACTTATTTTTCAGCTTGGCTATCGAAGGATAAACATTTCTTCTTCCAGTGAGCTATTTTATGGCAGGTAAATGCAGACTCTGCTGCTCCTTGTGGACAGGCTCCTCCTTCTTCCCCACTCCTACCTTGTTGGGACGTGCCATCCCGAGTCAGGATTAGCAGTGTAATACTTTTTACGTTTGTCAAGCCAGCCTCAACGTCTCACTTAGCACTGGCTGGTGAGAAATGCCTGTGAAACGAGCCTCCTGTTAACCTCTGCCACAGCGCATCCTCGTAACAAGCTCCAGGGCCAGTGGCCCAAGAGAAGACTAAACTCAGCTGCTGCCAAGCCACAGCAGCAACCTAAGCTATCTATTTTACCCTTGGCAGAGCCTCACCATGAAGCAGTCTGGATCCATAATAAAAACAGACGCAGTACTGAGCGCAGCGTTTTTGTGTTTGCATGTAGGACACAGTTCTGAAACACCAGTAGGAAAAAAAAACCCAACCCAAACCCAGTTTAACAGCAAATCAGGTAATTAGAAATCTCAAAAAACATGAATGGAAATTTTAGCATCGAAAATAACTTTGCATATTCCAAAGTTTTAAGCACAGAGACTCTCTCAAAGGTGCTATTTGGAGTTGTTGATAAGTGCATACTAATAACTGTATGATTTATGTGTATACATGCGTGTGCATACATATCCCAAACTGAGAATGACTTTGTGTATGCATGTACAAACATAAACACACAAATACACTTGTACATTTTATTTATAACTGAGTGTGGGTATTTCACCTTCCCAGTTCATACTACACCAAATAGAAGGTCATCATAATAACCCATATTTACTCGTGTCTTCCTAAATTACAGAACATTAACAACAGGATCTCGATGCCCAGTACACCTTTTCTGTCTAGGCACTTACCTGGACAACAGCACTGCAGTATCTATAGTCATAATGTCATTAGTGATTTTATGTGTGATTTTCTCTACGGACAAGTGGGAGTAGGGTTTAGCAGAAGTCTTAAATGAGGTCTATAGTGGAGCCCAGAATTGAAACCAGAGCTGCTAAGTCCTCATTAGTTATCATTCTGACCACCCTTATAAATAAATCCTTATTACAGGTGGTCATGTAAAAGGAAAGACTTGTGACTTAGGCTGTATTTAGGACTGTACAGGCATGTTTATGCTTCTCCCCATGTATCCATCTATATGGAATACTGCTCTTCAATAGAAGTGGTACCAACGGTCTCATTTATGCATTGCGAGCCACTGACAACTTCCTGAAGCCCACAAGTGTGGGTTTAGAATCTGGGCTTCAACGCACATTTTTGAAAAGTCTGGGACTGCACTTTCATAAAATAGATGGCAACATTTCCATACCAAATGGGTAAGGGACGGTATTTGTCACTGCAAATAAGTGGTGCCTAATGTGAGTACAGTACACAGACCATGCCCCAAAACATCTCACAGATGAACTGCACTGTCCAAAGGTGTTAAATCTGAACCCTAGTGAAAGTAATTAAAAAATTTTTCCTCAATTAAGATTAACCTTAATTAATTTAGTTACTCAATTACTCTGGTATGACCATGTACATTGAAAACTTCAGGACAGCATGAAATAAACCGAACATGTCGTGAAGATAGATAACCAAAAGGATAACCTAGTGATTGTTTCACTCATTTTCAAATTAACTCCACGCAGTCCTGTTTTTCCTGATTTATCACTGTCTCCAGTCTACCATACAGCAGGACCGTAGGATAAGAATCATGTCAGGGAACATGCCCCAAGCCTGCTGAACTGCATGTCAGTCCACATGCTACGAGCTGGAAATTTCTGCTCCACAACTTCCATCTCATTTTTCCACTTCACCATCCTGTGCTCTTCCATTTCCTATGGTTTCATTTTTTGCTTGCCTCCATTCCCCTCCTCAGCTCTGTGCTCTCTGTCCTGCTGTCCCCTAGGATGGCTCGCAGGTACTCATCCAAGAAGGAGACCCTTTTCTTCTCTATATCCCTCTGCAGGGGACCTTCTGCCTTCCTCTGGGTTTTGTAGCTCCTAACCCTTTCTGACACTGAATTGTCTTTCCTATGTCTCATTTCTCAGTCGTTTGTCTTTTCGTATTCAGATCACAAGCTTTTCAGAGCCGCAGAAGCACATTATTTTTACACCGTAAACAGTCATGGAAATTTACAGGGCTGTATAAATATGTAATAATCAATAATCATAATTATATCACATTAAAATTCAAGCCTACAACCTCAGCAGCTACTGTAAGAGAAGTAATTTAGAGAGATTACGTGCACAGAACTTTGCTGAAACTTGGTAAGGGGATTAACTTAGAGAATCCCTTACTGGGAAGCTACTAATTATTTGCTGTGGTTAAGTGCTACCTGGCACATAGTTATCTGGAATTCCTTAGTAAAGCTGGAACACTATGGTCTGATTTAAAATCAATACAGCTGAACGGGATGGGATTTAGATTGCTAAGCATAGGCATCTAATGACATTTTAGACGCTGTAGGGTATGCCATCCAACTGGCAGCTGCTGCTCCGTGTGAGCATGAACTTCAGGAATTCCTGTGTCCTAACTGACTGCCCTATGTAGATGTCTCTCGTACCCTGGCACATCTAAGATGACACTCCCCATCTATGTTTAGGTAACCAAGTTTCACCCTTGTACCTTCAGCACAGCAGCCCTGATCTTTGAATCGAAATGTAAAACTCTAAAACAATCTACCTAGGAATGGCCTTGAACTCATCTCACATCAAGTTAAAGAACAGGAAGGATGACTCCTTTGATGTTGACTTTGCAGTCAGTTTGCAATCCCTTTACCTTTGGAAGTGTAAAATTACAGAAGAAAAACAGAATGGAAGTGAGTTAAAGGTTATAAATACCTGGTGTCAGGAGTATAACAGAGGTGACAATCAGGGAGCAGATAACGAGAATAACAAGTAAGGCAATTGCAATTCCTTTCCAGTTTCTTTGTGGAGGATTACTCCCCACCAGCTCCTAGAAACATCAAAGGAAAGAGAACAATTAGAAAAGGCACTTAAACAGCGAAACAAACAGCAGAATCCAAACAGCCACCTATTTCCGCAGAACCACACCATGCACCCTGAGACCACCGTGGGTGAAGCCCGTAAGCCAAATACAATTCATACCATTATAATACATGGTGGTATTAATTGAAACCATCCCAAGTCATATTAAACAATGAATAAATGCAATGCACCCACAGGATGCTCAGTAACGAAACCCACTCTCCCCATCACCTCCTTGCATATGGGCACCAGCAGCCCACAGCACCACTCATCCAAACTCACTTCTCAAAAGTCCATTTCCTTCCAAACTTCATTAAGTCTGCGAATAGAGAGCTTTACAGGAACTTTCAAGAGCTTTACAGGAACTTTCAAGAGACTTTTATAATAAGATGCCAGGGAGGAATACAGGAAGACAAATAATTCACAGGGGCATGTATGGAGGTAAAAATCAATAAGGATATCCCCATGGTGAACTCTTCTGCCTTCCCAGAAAACATCAAATCTCCTCAGGCCACCTGGCATGCATTCCTAGGTTGGTAGGTCTAAGGGCATGAAGATAGGCTTCACATCTAGCATATACATTACATTTAATCATGTCCTTAAAACTTTAGATTAAAAGCTGCATCACTATTCACTGATTAGCTTTGCCTTTACGGGGTTGTACCGTATGTTCTGCCTATGATGTACAGAGCACCCCTGCTCTCGAGGCTGAGGTTTTTATGAAGTGCTGGGTTCGCATTCACAAGATCTTAAATATTTATTGCACTTTATCCCTTTCATGCTTTTTGCTGGATTCCCCTTAGCACTGTGCATTAAATGTGATTTCATGCACGCATTGAAGCATCCGCAGGAACTGTATGAAATATCAGTGCACTCCACTTTCCTGGAAGGCTGAGTTCACTCAAGGGATCTGGCCCCACACCCAGAACAACTCTGGATGCTCCTCTGCCTTGCCGACCTCACCAATTTAGAATTTTTGCCTCATTTCCTTTATTATGATGGATGGGGGGGTCTAAGACAAAGCTGCTGGTACTTCTTTAAAAGATTCTTCTTTTTTTCTTTTCTATTTTTTTTTCGGGAAAATAAAGTGCTTCATAATAGACTAAGTCCTTCTGTAATTCAGAAGTAATTTAGAGTTTATTTCACTTACTGTAACTTTTTCTTATACACAGCAACATAACCTGAACCAGCAAACCTCCCAGTTTTGATTTCGAAAATTCTGGAAAGTATTTTTCAATTTTTTCCATATCAAGAATCTATTTCTCAGAAAAAGATAATGTTGAAACTCTCTTCCTATACGTTTGGGGATTACAAAGGCTATACATCTGCAATGGTAAGCCATCTTTGAGGCATTAAACATCTGAGGTAGCATCTGTATTTCATTATTTATTCTAGTTCTGGAAAAGATAGGGTGGTTCTCTTCCTTCTGGCAAAGAGGGGTCGAGGTTAGCAGTCCCTCCCCTCCTTGTCTTCCCCTCATTTGCACTTGGCTTTCTATTTGAAATGAAAAATAATTAGAAGGAACAAATTTATAGTTTATTATTTTACTGGAGAAAAATCTGAAAAGTAGGTCAGGCGCCTTGAGAAATGCAGTTTTGCGAACAAGCAAACAGAAAGAATATAAATATTTGCATTTTTATAGCATCTTCACCCTAAGCACGAACACAAATATTAATTTCTTCTAACACCTTTTTTAGGAAACTGTTACGCTCTCCATTTTTCAGGTGATGCCAATAGGCCCAAAAGAGAGTCTGTGACTTTCCCAGGGTCACATACAAATCAAAAAATAAAGCCAGGAAAAGAATCCAGGTCTTGTTAGTAAGTGGCAGAAATATTTTTCCTTTCCCAGCAGGGCACAGTGGGACCTAGAGAGATGACAGGAGAACTGGGGAGAAGCAGCTGAGAAACCAGAGTGCTTCTGCCCAGCCAAGCCTTAAAAGTGTCTGAAGGACAGAGGGAAGACACAGGCGGCACTACGGGACTGACGGCAGCAGTCACAGTCCTGAAAAGAATCTAACGACCCTCTTCCCCACAAATGGTCGGACGTTTTAAAATTGAAAAAAAATAGTTTGCAGACTTGAATTAGATCTACAAACCCAGATGTAGTTCAAAAGCTTAATAAAACCTGGCATTAAGTGAGGTTCCCCCATCCATGGGTCCCAGCGTGATAGAAATCCACACATGTGCTGAAGTTTTCAGGATATCAGTACTTCCACCGAATCCATTATCACACCATAATCTCATTAATTCTTCAGTCATCCAACCAATATTTGGGCAAAATCACAGCAAAAAAGACTCGGAATTTCTAGTGTATCAAGAGGAGGAAAACTATTCATAAACAGAACTTTGGGGTTTAATACACTGCAAGGAAGCAGAAAGGAACGTTTTCGCTTTATTTTCAAAATTCCATCAGGAAATTTCCCCTGATAAAAAGCAAGAAGAGATAAATGACATTTCAAAGAAAGGTAAACAGCTTTACTCAGAACAAGTTTGGAAAGCAGCTTTCTTTGTTCTCCCTCATTTGAAGTCTCTTTCGATGGAATCACTTAAAGTAAAACAGCTGCACAGACATCGTCCCATATATATGACCGCACCCCGTCTTAGATCGTTCCTCTCTGTATCTCTGTTAATTCCAGCGAGATGTTATTGTGTCACTGTGACCAGCTTTTACTTCCAGGAGATTACAGCCTCACCACCGGCCCGTGACGGCCCATGCCCTTGGCAGCAAACTCCCACCCCTGCAGCAGGAATTCTCACAAGCAGAGACCAGCTGCCTATTCACATTGCTCAGGAAAGACCCTGTGCTTGGGACCGAAGCCAGGAAGGTGTTTAATTAAGCCCTAGGCAGGTACAGGTTCAAGCACATAAATAAGGTTCTTGAGGTGGCACCTCAAAGAGTTTGTTTCCAACGCGCAGCACAAAGCTATAACTTGCCCGTTCCTGAAAGATCCTTGCTTGCAGATGTAAACACGGAGACCTAAACCAACCCCAAGCAGATACCCTTCATGACCCACGGCTGTTAACCTAAAAGATACCACTTGGGTTTTAATACTGAAATCTGAGCGTGTTACACAAATGGAAATAAACCAAGCATGCACAATTTCTGCTCTGACAAAATGTTTTGACTAAAAAGAGCACAAAAGGAAACATTAAAACAACGTCACTCATCAGTAGGAGTCACCTGCTCTCTGCTTCTCATGACGAACTAACACAACGCCTGCATGACCTCTGCAAGCAAGCCAAAGCCCTTCAGCCTGTTTTTTTCTCCTTTTTTCCTTTGCTGTTTGTCTTCCACCCCCTTCTTTCTCTTACATAAAACCTTAATTGTTTCTGGATTAGGAAAGTAAAACAGATGTTACCACAGGTTTTAACATAAGCACACTTCGTTGATGCTGCATATTAAAAACTGTAAATGTTATCACTTTCATCTTCATTTATGATTGAAAAATAACGTTACCCACCTGTGAAGTTGACTTTGAAGCCATAAATCCAGACATCTACAGTGTTTTAAGACTCTCAAATACAGATCTGTGATGACATATTTTCCTGCCTGTGAAAGAGTCACTGTACTGACATGTTATGGATGAAGGCTGGATGTGCTCCAATCCAAGATGCTGTCAACAAAATTATTTCTGGCATGTTTATTTGAAACCTGCCAAAAGTCTGCCAGCATGGTGGCCATGTTACAATAATATAATAGTGTCTTAAAACAAAAACTCATCAGGCACAACTTTTTTTTTTTTTTTTTTTTTTTTTTAATAACCTATTTTTTTTTTTT